>CAWUFW010021968.1:0-107204 GCA_963921515.1 Calotriton arnoldi | reverse complement strand
TTATACTAAAGATAGGGGTTGGACTACTCTGTGGCCCCACCTATGGGTGGGTCAGGGCAGAGGGGTGGCTACACCCTTTCCCTTTGTCCAGTTCGCGCCAAAGCAGGGGCTGCAAGCCCCTGATCCGGTTTGAACTGGGGTATGCACAGGGACACCATATGTGCCCCCAGTGCAGGACTTCAAAGCACTCGAAGAGTGCTCCCGCCCAGCCCCAATACACATTATCCTGTCTGGGGAGGTGGTCACACCTCCCTGGGACAGGAAACCTATTGTCCAGGCCTCCCCTGCCGGAGTTTCGTCCAGCAGCAGGAGGCCAGACTTGTGTCTGTGGCAGCAGCATCCATTTTGTGATGCCAGGGCTTCTGGAAAGAAGTTACCGGACTAGTCAGAGTTAACATGTCTTTCCCTCTAGAAGGGTGGAATGCTACCCCCGCCGCCAGGATTGGCGGGGGGTAGTATTCCAAGATGTTTGACACCAAACACGACATGTTTAGGTGCAGCCATTCCAAAGTTAGCATTTTACCGCGAGGATATAATGCGCTTAAGAGTATATGGTCAGGCTGCACTACAAACAGCATCAGAGATGGTCTCCGAACGCTGCAGAGGGGCCCTGCTCATGCAGGGGCACCCTCTCACATAGGAACCATGCACTCTGCCTTTAGGATTGATAAGGCCTGCCTTAGGAGTGACTTATAGGTTTATATGTGTGTATGTATTTAGTGATATAGGTAACCTATATCACAGTAAGGGGTGCATGCACCACCTTACCCAGGCTGCAGTAGCAGACCTGTGGTGTCAGTTTGGATGGCCTTCCAGGGGTGGCATAATACATGCTGCAGCCCCTGGCAGGCCTCTGAGGTACCTATGCCCTTGGTACATAGTATACCATATACTAGGGACTTATAAGGGCACTCCAGATTCCAATCAGAGATGTGCCTAAGGCACATGGAAACCTTTTACAGAGAAAGCAGATAGACTGGGGCCCTGAATAGCAGGATCCCAGTCCAACTAAGTCATAAACCAGCAAAACACCATAAAAAAAGTGGGGGCAACCATATAGTCAGATTCCACCTTCCTACATAACCCCCCCAAACGAAAGGAGATAAGGCTAACCTTGGCCAGTTGAGCCTTCATTGACTAAGTGGTCATATAAGGAAGCACCTGCACTAGCATGGTTGCCCCCTGTCTTATGGTCCACTAAGCAATCCCTCACCCTAAGGGTATGAGAGGGTCTCCACCATGGGGAATCACTACCTGTGGTGTGCTTAGGTAAAGTACAAGGCTGGTGAGGTGTCTGAGTAGGGAAGTGAGGCCCTAGGAATGTTGGCCTCAGCTTCCTCAGATCACTGGTCACCATGTATGCCTGTCTTTCCATGACTGAGTTGCACTTTGCTCTAAGGGTCAACCTTTGGCTGCCTACAGCTGGGGGTTGGGTCCCTTTGGATGGACTACTGGAGGGACATGGCAGGTTTGGAACCTTCTGGTCCCAGGTTTGCCCTTGCCTACCAGAGTCCTTCTGGGGGAGGTCCCTACATAAAGGTATGGGGGATCCCTCAGTGTGTAGAGGAATTTTCACCTGGCTAGGGCTACTAGACTGGGTGCCCCTAATCTGCTGATGGGGGGCTTCCTCTGGACAGGGGGCCCTGGGGGTCCACTGACCTCCCTGACCTCTGCAGCCCTGGGCTGACTGAGGCAGGGTAGCGAGGGGCAGGTTACCTGCTCCAGACTGGGTACCACCTTGGAAGGGTCCTCTGCCATCAGGGGTGTGGCCAGGCCAGGCCTGACTACCTCTGTGGCAGTTCCTTCACTAGGGGTAGGGTCAGTTCCCTGAGGAGGCTGACCCTTACCTACTGTCTGGGGGAAGAAGACTTTTCTTCAACCCTTGTGCTCTCTTTTGGGGGAGAGTGGGCCATTCTTTCAGGCTCCATCTCTCCAAATTCTTGGGCTGGGGCTGTGGCCATCACAGCCCCACTAACCTTTGCAGGGACGCCCAACATCCTAAGATGGGTTTGGTGTTCAACTTCAGCCCAGGCTGAAATTTCCAAATCATTGCCCATCAGGCAATCTACAGGTAAGGTGGGGGACACTGCCACTCTCTTTGGGCCTGTGACCCCCTCCCAGCTGAGATTGACTATGGCCATGGGGTGATCTGTTCTGACACCATCAATGTTGGTCACCTGGTACTTAAACTCAGGTAAAAACTGGTGAGGGGGACTAGTTTCCTGCCACCATGGTGACACTAGCCCCTGTGTCCCTAAATGCCACAGCTTTCTGACCATTAATTATTGGCTCCAATCTGTACCTGCCCAACGCTGTGGGACCCATGGTAAAGGTGGCAAATCCTATACCACCATCAGAGTCAGAGGAGTCTGTTGAGGGGTCCCTGTCTAAACTAGGGCTCACCTCTGTTCCTCTTGCAAAAGCACCCAACTTTTTGGGTGCACTACTCCCAACTGGAGGATTACTACTGGTAGTACCAGGAGGGGTGGTAGTAGTTGTGGGAGGAACATTTTCTTTATTGCCAATCCTGGGGCAACTGGGATCAGTTTTCCAGTGCCCAGGCTTTTTACAGACATGGCAATAGGGTTTCTTTTCAGGAGAGGAAGGAGTTTGGGACCCACCCCCAGAAGAGGAATTTTGGGGCCCTGTAGGGGACTTATCCTTAGATTTATCCCCACCTTTCTCTTGGGACTTAGTAGAATCTTTCTTCTGGTCACCACCCTGATTTCTAGTTTTTACTCTGGTTCTGACCCATTTGTCTGCCTTCTTTCCCAATTCTTGGGGAGAGGTCAGATCAGAGTCCACCAGATACTGGTGCAAAAGCTGGTTTTGACAATTATTAAGGATCTGCTCCCTCATAATCAAATTGTACAATCCTAAAAGTCATGCACTTTGTTGCCATGTATCCAACCTTCCAGAGCCTTTGTAGCACAATCTACAAAATCAACCCAGTCTTGAGTCTGAGCTTTTTGGGTGTCTCTGAACTTCAACCTATACTGTTCAGTGGTTAGGCCAAACCCATCTATCAGAGCACTCTTCAAGACTGTGTAATTGTCAGCATCCTCTTCTCTAACAGTGAGGAGCTTGTCTCTACCTTTGTCTGCAAAGGAGAGCCACAAGATTGCTGCCCACTGCCTCTGAGGGACCTTCTGAACTTTACAGGCCCTCTCCAGTGCAGTTATCCATTTGTGGATGTCATCCCCACTCTGGTAGGGAGGGACAATCTTGTTTAGGTTTCTATGGTCATAAGACCTTTCCCTATCTCTAGGGACATGGCTGCCACCATGGGACTCTAGTCCCAACTTTCTTCTCTCTCTAAGGAGATCTAGGGATTCCCTATCTAAAGCCAATTGCTTTTTTCTGATTTCCAGCTGAGTTTCCTCATACTGGACCAGTCTCGTCTCTTCTCTCATGAGAGGATTCCCTCCTGTGAGATGAGACAGAGCTCCCTATGGAGGTGCCAGAGTGGTTAGACTCCTGAGAAGGAGACCTAGACCTCCTGGGCACACTCTTAATCCTTCCTGGGGGACAAAGAGGGCATCATCTCTGATCATCCTCATCATCATCCACAGGAGGGATTGGGTTATCCAGGTCAGGGTCATTGTCACCCTCCTGGCCAGTTTCAGAGGGGGCTGGGGGTATTGGTACCCCTGGCCTCGTCCTCTTCTCCTGCCCCACCCTCAGCTCCTACCCCTTCAGTCCCTACAGGGCTTACTAAGGTCATAAGCCACCAACAACTCCTTGAGGTGTTGGGTGGTGGGGCTTTGGCCTGTCCTTATTTTTCTCAAGTTGCATAAAGCTCTCAATTCCAAGAATGGGAGTGTATCATACTTGGAGGGTGGAAGCTCAATGGCTTCCTGCAAGGATTCTTTAGATCCTGCCCTTAAAGACATTACTAGTGTGGTGTGGTGTATGCACTACCTACTCTAGTGTGGCCTACTAAACTCTCTTGAGTTGTAGAAAGGGTTGTGCTATCCCTTAACACACAACTCTAAGTTCAGTAGAACTTACTGTTATTCTAAGCTTAAATTATATGTACCTTAGGTACCTTTAGTGGTTTTCAGTTGATCAATTCAATTGAGATTATCTGGTAAAACAATAGCAAGCTGGAATCCCACACGCTGCACACCAATGTGAGAAGTTGGCCTGGTATATGCTGTCCACTAATTATAGTGGGCACCTTGCACCAGTCCAAACAACCTCTTATTGGAGATAGGTTAAAGACAACCTTATTGAAAGCTATCCTAGTGGTAGCTATGGAGAGAAGCCTTCAGGCTAAGTCTTGAAGGAATGTAAAGCAGCTTGTTTTACCAGTCTATAATCTCTTGAGTGACCAAATGAAAGAGCACCACACCAGGTATATATTCAAAATATATGTATTTATTGCTAAACACACCCCTCTAGTCTCTTTATGAGGCTAGAGTTCGAAGTACATAAGTTAGAAGTTATTTAAATCACAGTAATAGCACAAATACACGTTTGGGCCCTAGGGCGTACCAAACCATATACCAATAAAGTGGTATGCAGAACCACGACTGAACTAGACACTAGGCCTAGAGCCTCTAGAAGTGCTTGGACCACAAGGAACCACCCAAGGTAGTGACACAGGGGACCCACGGGGACGCGTGCAGTGTAAATACACAACCGCGATACGCCGTTGACTTCTATGGAGAAAGTCGCGATCAGGAAATTAGAGGAAAGGGACACTTAAAGGAGGACTTGGAGCAAAACCCTTTGAGAACTAGTACTTTGAAGAGTCTCTACCCACGGGAGCACCGGAGTACTCGTGTTACCTCACCCAGGGAAGCCGGGTGCATAGGTGTCTTTCGAGGTCGGGTTTCGTCGTCGATTTGAATGGCGATCTGCTGCAAAGTGCTGCTGGCGACCAAGTGGAAAGTGTCCGGGTGGATCCAAGAGTGGATCGGAGATCTGAAGAACCTGAAAGCAGAGGGGACAGAGTCTGGGTCACTAGCCAGTGACCAGGAAGGCGATGGACAGATGCCCACCGAAGTCGGGTGCTTCAGGTGTGTTGACGGTTGTCTTGACTCTTCAGCCACGAGGTCCAGGAGGCGTTGTCGGCGACCAGGAGCAGGATTTCGGCTGGTACACGATGTCTGTCGAGTGCTGAGGTGTCGGCGACCGGATTGGACCCAACAAGCCTTGGCAACGGCAAGTCTCGATGAAGATGTAGATCGTCGATGGTGCAGACCAGCAAGGTCTGGGAACTCACCCAGCGAGGGTAAGTGAGGGCAGGCCTGGAGCAACCAGGATGCCAAGTAAGAAAAGATTGGCCTTCGTTAAGGGCTACTAGCCAACAGGATAGCGACCGCGAAGGAGCCTCGAGACGCCGCACGTGGATCTGGCTCACAGGACACTCGTGGAGTGGAGGCCAGTAATCTTCGGTGCAGTTGGTGCTGGAGGCTCGGGCTACTCGGAGCCCAAAGCACGACTTCGTGGGAGACCCAGAAGAGGATGCACTTGCAAATGTGCTCGGTGTCCAGGGTTCATGGTCTCAAGTCACCCACGATAGCTATGGGCCTCAGCTTTGCTGGGGACTCACGGTAGCCTCGGGGAAGTCTGAGAATCCACCTTTGGTGATGCGATGCCTTCGGCGTCCGACGGGAGCTTCAGAAATGCGAACCAGACAGATGCTTCTTTGGTGCCTGCCAAGCAGGGGAGTCACTCCGTGACCCCAAGGGAGATTCTTCTGTCCTCTAATCGTGAGTAGAGCGTCGAAGGTCCAGGATTCTGTTTCAGAGTTTCGTCCAGGGATAATCTAAAGTCCTATGGACTGGGTTCCTACCTTTATACCAGTAAAGATAGGGTTGGACTACTCTGTGGCCCCACCTATGGGTGGGTCAGGGCAGAGGGGTGGCTACACCCTTTCCCTTTGTCCAGTTTGCGCCAAAGCAGGGGCTGCAAGCCCCTGATCCGGTTTGAACTGGGGTATGCACAGGGACACCAAATGTGCCCCCAGTGCAGGACTTCAAAGCACTCCGAAAGTGCTCCCGCCCAGCCCCAATACACATTATCCTGTCTGGGGAGATGGTCACACCTCCCTGGGACAGGAAACCTATTGTCCAGGCCTCACCTGCCGGAGTTTCGTCCAGCAGCAGGAGGCCAGACTGGTGTCTGTGGCAGCAGCATCCATTTTGTGATGCCAGGGCTCTGGAAAGAAGTTACCGGACTAGTCAGAGTTAACATGTCTTTCCCTCTAGAAGGGTGGAATGCTACTCCCGCCGCCAGGATTGGCGGGGGGTAGTATTCCAAGATGTTTGACACCAAACACGACATGTTTAGGTGCAGCCATTCCAAAGTTAGCATTTTACCGCGAGGATATAATGCGCTTAAGAGTATATGGTCAGGCTGCACTACAAACAGCATCAGAGATGGTCTCCGAACGCTGCAGAGGGGCCCTGCTCATGCAGGGGCACCCTCTCACATAGGAACCATGCACTCTGCCTTTAGGATTGATAAGGCCTGCCTTAGGAGTGACTTATAGGTTTATATGTGTGTATGTATTTAGTGATATAGGTAACCTATATCACAGTAAGGGGTGCATGCACCACCTTACCCAGGCTGCAGTAGCAGACCTGTGGTGTCAGTTTGGATGGCCTTCCAGGGGTGGCATAATACATGCTGCAGCCCCTGGCAGGCCTCTGAGGTACCTATGCCCTTGGTACATAGTATACCATATACTAGGGACTTATAAGGGCACTCCAGATTCCAATCAGAGATGTGCCTAAGGCACATGGAAACCTTTTACAGAGAAAGCAGATAGACTGGGGCCCTGAATAGCAGGGTCCCAGTCCAACTAAGTCATAAACCAGCAAAACACCATAAAAAAAGTGGGGGCAACCATATAGTCAGATTCCACCTTCCTACAACCATATACTCTTAAGCGCATTATAACCTCGCGTTAAATGCTAACTTTGGAATGGCTGCACCTAAACATGTCGTGTTTGGTGTCAAACATCTTGGAATACTACCCCCGCCAATTCTGGCGGCGGGGGTAGCATTCCACCCTTCTAGAGGGAAAGACATGTTAACTCTGGCTAGCCCGGTAACTTCTTTCCAAAGCCCTGGCATCACAAAATGGATGCTGCTGCCACAGACACGAGTCTGGCCTCCTGCTGCTGGACGAAACTCCGGCAGGGGAGGCCTGGACAATAGGTTTCCTGTCCCAGGGAGGTGTGACCACCTCCCCAGACAGGATAATGTGTATTGGGGCTGGGCGGGAGCACTTTCGGGTGCTTTGAAGTCCTGCACTGGGGGCACACTTGGTGTCCCTAGTGCATACCCCAGTTCAAACCGGATCAGGGGCTTGCAGCCCCTGCTTTGGCGCGAACTGGACAAAGGGAAAGGGGTGTAGCCACCCCTCTGCCCTGACCCACCCATAGGTGGGGCCACAGAGTAGTCCAACCCCTAAACTTAGTATAAGTATAGGAACCCAGTCCTTAGGACTTTAGATTATCCCTGGACGAAACTCTGAAACAGAATCCTGGACCTTCGACGCTCTACTCACGATTAGAGGACAGAAGAATCTCCCTTGGGGTCAAGGAGTGACTCCCCTGCTTGGCAGGCACCAAAGAAGCATCTGTCCGGTTTGCATTTCTGAAGCTCCCGTCGGACGCCGAAGTCATCGCATCACCAGAGGTGGATTCTCAGACTTCCCCGAGGCTACCCTGAGTCCCCAGCAAAGCTGAGGCCCGTAGCTATCGTGGGTGACTTGAGACCGTGACCCCTGGACACCAAGCACATTTGCAAGTGCATCCTCTTCTGGGTCTCCCACGAAGTCGTGCTTTGGGCTCCGAGTAGCCCTAGCCTCCAGCACCAACTGCACCGAAGATCACTGGCCTCCACTCCACGAGTGTCCTGTGAGCCAGATCCACGTGCGACGTCTCGAGGCTCCTTCGCGGTCGCTAGCCCGTTGGCTAGTAGCCCTTAACGAAGGCCAATCTTTTTCTTACTTGGCATCCTGTTTGCTCCAGGCCTGCCCTCACTTACCCTCGCAGGGTGAGTTCCCCAGACCTTGCTGGTCTGCACCATTGACGATCTTCATCTTCATCGAGACTTGCCGTTGCCAAGGCTTGTTGGGTCCAATCCGGTCGCCGACACCTCAGCACTCGACAGACATCGTGTACCAGCCCGAATCCTGCTCCTGGTTGCCGACAACGCCTCCTGGACCTCGTGGCTGAAGAGTCAATACAACCGTCAACGCACCTGAAGCACTCGACATCGGTGGGCATCTGTCCATCGCCTTCCTGGTCACTGGCTAGTGACCCAGACTCTGTCCCCTCTGCTTTCAGGTTCTTCAGATCTCCGATCCACTCTTGGATCCACCCGGACACTTTCCACTTGGTCGCCAGCAGCACTTTGCAGCAGATCGCCATTCAAATCGACGACGAAACCCGACCCCGAAAGGCACCTATGCACCCGGCTTCCCTGGGTGAGGTAACACGAGTACTCCGGTGCTCCCGTGGGTAGAGACTCTTCAAAGTACTAGTTCTCAAAGGGTTTGCTCCAAGTCCTCCTTTAAGTGTCCCTTTTCTTTAATTTCCTGATCGCGACTTTCTCCATAGAAGTCAACGGCGTATCGCGGTTGTGTATTTACACTGCACGCGTCCCCCGTGGGTCCCCTGTGTCACTACCTTGGGTGGTTCCTTGTGGTCCAAGCACTTCTAGAGGCTCTAGGCCTAGTGTCTAGTTCAGTCGTGGTTCTTATACCACTTTATTGGTATATGGTTTGGTACGCCCCTAGGGCCCAAACGTGTATTTGTGCTATTACTGTGTTTAAATAACTTCTAACTTATGTACTTCGAACTCTAGCCTCATAAAGAGACTAGAGGGGTGTGTTTAGCAATAAATACATATATTTTGAATATATACCTGGTGTGGTGCTCTTTCATTTGGTCACTCAAGAGATTATAGACTGGTAAAACAAGCTGCTTTACATTCCTTCAAGACTTAGCCTGAAGGCTGCTCTCCATAGCTACCACTAGGATAGCTTTCAATAAGGTTGTCTTTAACCTATCTCCAATAAGGGGTTGTTTGGACTGGTGCAAGGTGCCCACTATAATTAGTGGACAGCATATGCCAGGCCAACTTCTCACATTGGTGTGCAGCGTGTGGGATTCCAGCTTGCTATTGTTTTACCAGATAATCTCAATTGAATTGATCAACTGAAAACCACTAAAGGTACCTAAGGTACATATAATTTAAGCTTAGAATACAGTAAGTTCTACTGAACTTAGAGTTGTGTGTTAAGGGATAGCACAACCCTTTCTACAACTCAAGAGAGTTTAGTAGGCCACACTAGAGTAGGTAGTGCATACACCACACCACACTAGTAATGTCTTTAAGGGTAGGATCTAAAGAATCCTTGCAGGAAGCCACTGAGCTTCCACCCTCCAAGTATGATACACTCCCATTCTTGGAATTGAGAGCATTATGTAACTTGAGAAAAATAAGGACAGGCCAAAGTCCCACCACCCAACACCTTAAAGAGTTGTTGGTGGCTTATGACCTTAGTAAGCCCTTGGGGACTGAAGGGGTAGGAGCTGAGGGTGGGGCAGAAGATGAGGATGGGACCAGGGGTAGAAATACCCCCAGCCCCCCCTCTGAAACTGGCCAGGAGGGTGAAAATGACCCTGACCTGGATAACCCAATCCCTCCTGAGGAAGATGAAGAGGATGATCAAGGTGATGCCCTCTTTGTCCCCCCAGGAAGGATTATGAGTGTGCCCAGGAAGTCTAGATCTCCTTCTCAGGAGTCTAACCACTCTGGCACCTCAGTAGGGAGCTCTGTCTCATCTCATAGGAGGGAATCCTCTCATGAGAGAAGAAAGAGGCTGATTCAATATGAGGAAGCTCAGCTTGAACTCAGAAGGAAGCAAGTAGCCTTAGACAGGGAGTCCCTAGATCTCTTTAGAGAGAAAAAAAAGTTGGGACTAGAGTCCCATGGTGGCAGCCATGTCCCTAGAGATAGGGAAAGGTCCTATGACCATAGGAACCTGAGCAAGATTGTCCCTCCCTATCAGAATGGGGATGACATCCACAAGTGGATAACTGCTCTAGAGAGGGCCTGTAAAGTACAGAAGGTCCCTCAGGAGCAGTGGGCAGCAATCTTGTGGCTCTCCTTTGCAGACAAAGGTAGAGATAAGCTCCTCACTGTTAGAGAGGAGGATGCTGATAATTACAAGGTCTTGAAGAGTGCTCTTATTGATGGGTTTGGCCTAACCACTGAACAGTACAGGTTGAAGTTCAGAGATACCCAAAAAGCACAGACTCAAGACTGGGTAGACTATGTGGATTGTTCTGCCAAGGCTCTGGAAGGCTGGTTGATGGGCAGTAAGGTGTGTGACTTCTCAGGATTGTACAATCTGATAATGAGGGAGCAGATTCTTAATAACTGTCAAAATCAGCTGTTGCATCAATACCTGGTAGACTCTGATCTGACCTCTCCCCAAGAATTGGGAAAGAAGGCAGACAAATGGGTCAGAACCAGGGTGAAGCAGAAGGTACAGAACCAAGGTGGGGAAACCAAGAAGCAAGATGCTAAGAACTCTGAAAAGGGTGGGGAGAAGGGTAAAGATCAAAAGTCTTCATCAGGCCCCCAAAAATCTTCTTCAGGTGGGGATTCACAGTCTACAAAAGGGAAAGGCCAAAGAAAACCATGGTGCAAGGTCTGTAAGCAAAAGACCCACTGGACCAGTGATTGCACCAAGTCCAAAGACTCCAGTCCAGCACCCACCAATGCCCCTAAGGCACCTGTTCCCCCTAGTACAGTTGGTGGGAGTGCTCCAGCCAAGGGTTTAGTAGGGTTCACCCTGGGTACTGAGTTGGGCTCTGACCTAGTCAGAGAACTGACTCAGGCTGTGTTAGTCTGTGATGGAGGCATGGATGTGACCTCCTCTGTGAGTCCCAGTAATCTGGGCAAGTACAGACAACAGCCTTTAATCAATGGACGTGAGGCTTTGGCATTTAGGGACACAGGGGCAAGTGTCACAATGGTGACACAAGACCTTGTGAATCCTGGGCAAGTTATACTTGGTGAGATGTACCAAGTGACCAATGCTAGCAATGTCAGAACAGACCATACTCTGGCAGTTGTTAACTTCTCCTGGGGAGGGGTAACTGGCCTTAAGAAGGTTGTGGTGAGTGCAAACCTACCAGTCGAATGCTTGCTTGGCAATGACTTAGAGACTTCTGCTTGGGCAGAAGTGGAGCTCAGGACCCATGCAGAAATGCTGGGGATCCCTGCAGATGTGTTTGCTGTGACCAGGTCACAAGCCAAAATGTCTAGCACTGAACAGGCCTTGGATTCTGGAAGAATGGACCAAGTGCCTTCCAAGAGGAGGAGTAGTAGGGTTAAGGCAGTGCCTTCCCCTTGGCTCAGGAGGAAGATCAGTCCCTTGAGGGGGATGATCTCAGTCCTGAAGAAGGAACTGTCCCAGAGGAACTTGAACCTGACCAGGTTGAGTTCTTGGGGACAGGGGGACCTTCTAGGGCAGATCTGAGCCAGGAGCAGCAGAGCTGCCCCTCCCTTGAACCCCTCAGACAGCAAGCTGCTGCTGAGGCTGCTGGGAAAGCTAGTGGTCCCCATACAGTGTATTGGGATGATGGACTCCTGTACTCAGAGAGTAGAGACCCCAAGCCTGGTGCTACCAGGAGGTTGGTTATACCTCTGACAGTTCAGGGGCTTCCTATTGACCCTAGCCCATGATATTCCCTTGGCAGGTCACCTGGGCCAGAACAAGACTTGGGACAGAATTGTCCCTCACTTTCACTGGCCCCACATGTCTGAAGACACCAAGGAGTTTTGTCGCTCCTGTGTAACCTGCCAGGCCAGTGGCAAGGCAGGTGGCACCACAAAGGCCCCCTGATACCACTACCTGTGGTGGGGGTGCCCTTTGAAAGGGTAGGGATTGACATTGTTGGTCCCATGGATCCCCAAACAGCATCTGGGCACAGGTTTATCCTGGTGGTAGTGGATCATGCCACCAGGTACCCAGAAGCTATTCCCCTCAGGACCACTACAGCACCTGTGGTGGCAAGGGCCCTCCTGGGAATTTTCTCAAGAGTGGGCTTTCCTAAGGAGGTAGTATCAGACAGGGGTGCTAACTTCATGTCTGGGTACTTAAAAGCAATGTGGAAGGAGTGTGGAGTGACTTATAAGTTCACCACACCCTATCACCCACAATGCAATGGTTTAGTTGAGAGATTCAACAAAACCTTGAAGGGCATGATTAAAGGGCTCCCAGAAAAGCTTAGGCGAAGATGGGACATACTCTTGCCCTGCCTTTTATTTGCATATAGGGAGGTGCCTCAGAAGGGGGTTGGTTACAGCCCTTTTGAACTTCTGTTTGGCCACCCTGTGAGGGGTCCACTGTGCTTGGTGAAGGAAGGATGGGAGTTACCTCTCAAGCTCCCCAAAGCAAGACATAGTGGACTATGTACTTGGTCTCCGCTCCCGGATGGCTGAGTATATGAAAAAGGCAACCAAAAACCTTGAGGCTAGCCAGGAACTTCAAAAGGCCTGGCATGACCAAAAGGCTGTTCTGACTGTTTACCAGCCAGGACAGAAGGTGTGGGTGTTGGAGCCAGTGGCCCCAGCAGCTCTCCAAGACAAATGGAGTGGACCCCACACTATTGTTGAGCAGAAGGGTGAGGTTACCTACTTAGTAGACCTAGGAACACCCAGGAGTCCCCACAGGGTTCTCCATGTCAACAGGTTAAAACCATATGTGGACAGGGCAGACATGGGCTTGCTCATGGCTACTGATGAAGGGCAGGAGGAAGAGAGTGACCCACTCCCTGACCTGCTCTCACAGAACCCTGACGATGGGTCAGTAGATGGTGCAGCCTTGGCAGGCAGCCTCACTACCCAGCAACAAACTGATTGTAGACAGGTTCTCAATCAGTTTAGACACATGTTTTCACTGACACCCAGTCAGACCACCTGGTGCACTCATGAAGTGGACACTGGGGACAGTCTGCCTATTAAAAATAAGATTTATAGGCAACCTGACCATGTCAGGGACTGTATCAGGACTGAAGTCCAGAAAATGTTGGAGTTGGGAGTTATTGAACCCTCAGATAGCCCTTGGGCTAGTCCAGTGGTCCTTGTACCAAAACCTCACACCAGTGGTGGAAAAAGAGAGATGAGGTTTTGTGTGGACTACAGGGGTCTCAATGCAGTCACTAGGACTGATGCCCATCCAATACCAAGGGCAGATGAGCTCATAGATACTTTGGCCTCAGCCAAATATCTCAGCACATTTGACTTGACAGCTGGCTACTGGCAGATCAGACTAGCTGATACTGCAAAGCCCAAAACAGCATTCTCAACCCCTAGTGGGCATTATCAATTTGTGGTGATGCCCTTTGGTCTGAAGAATGCACCTGCCACTTTCCAGAGGTTGGTGAATACAGTTCTCACAGGTCTGAAGCCTATAGTGCAGCATATCTAGATGATATTGCTGTCTTTAGCTCCACCTGGGAGGATCACCTGGTCCACCTCAGGAATGTTTTACAGGCCCTGCAAAAGGCAGGCCTGACTATCAAGGCCACTAAGTGCCAGATAGGGCAGAGTCAGGTTGTGTACCTGGGCCACCTTGTGGGTGGAGGCCAGGTTCAACCTTTGCAGAGCAAGATCCAGACTATCATGGACTGGACTGCTCCCACTACCCAGACTCAGGTGAGAGCCTTCTTAGGCCTGACTGGGTACAATAGGAGATTTGTCAAGGGGTATGGATCAATAGTGACACCCCTGAATGACTTAACTTCTAAGAAAATGCCCAAAAGGTTCAGTGGACAGTTAGCTGTCAAAAGGCATTTGATGACCTGAAGCAGGCCATGTGCACTGCTCCCATTCTACAGAGTCCTGATTACTCCAAGAAGTTCATTGTTCAAACTGATGCATCTGAATTGGGGGTAATGGCTGTACTGTCACAATTGAATGAAGAAGGTTAGGATCAGCCAGTAGCTTTCATTAGCAGAAGGCTGACCCCTAGAGAGAAACGTTGGTCAGCCATAGGAGGGAGGCATTTGCTGTGGTCTGGGCTCTGAAGAAGTTGAGGCCATACTTGTTTGGTACACACTTCCTGGTTCAGACAGACCATAAGCCCCTCTTATGGCTAAAACAAATGAAGGGTGAAAACCCCAAACTGCTTAGGTGGTCCATTTCCCTACAGGGGATGGACTTTACAGTGGAACATAGACCTGGGAGTAACCATGCCAATGCAGATGGACTCTCTAGGTACTTCCACTTAGAACATGAAGACTTAACTGGGCAAGGTTAGTTTAATGTCCCTACGTTTGGGGGGTTGTGTAGGAGAGTAGGATCTGCTTCACATGGGTACCCCCACTTTTTGCTGATGCTTCACTGTTTTTCGACATTAGTCTGGCTGGGGCCCTGCTAATCAGAACCCCAGCCTAGCTGCTTCCTCTCTAAAATGGTTTCCATGTGCCTTAGGCACATCACTGATTGGAATCTGGAGTGCCCTTATAAGTCCCTAGTATATGGTATACTATGTACCAAGGGCATAGGTACCTCAGAGGCCTACCAGGGGCTGCAGCATGTATTATGCCACCCCTGGAAGGCCATCCAAACTGACACCACAGGTCTGCTACTGCAGCCTGGGTAAGGTGGTGCATGCACTCCTTACTGTGATATAGGCTACCTATATCACTAAATACATACACACATATAAACCTATAAGTCACTCCTAAGGCAGGCCTTATCAATCCTAAAGGCAGAGTGCATGGTTCCTATGTGAGAGGGTGCCCCTGCATGAGCAGGGCCCCTCTGCAGCGTTCGGAGACCCTTCTCTGATGCTGTTTGTAGTGCAGCCTGACCATATACTCTTAAGCGCATTATAACCTTGCATTAAATGCTAACTTTGGAATGGCTGCACCTAAACATGTCGTGTTTGGTGTCAAACATCTTGGAATACTACCCCCCCCGCCAATTCTGGCGGCGGGGGTAGCATTCCACCCTTCTAGAGGGAAAGACATGTTAACTCTGGCTAGCCCGGTAACTTCTTTCCAAAGCCCTGGCATCACAAAATGGATGCTGCTGCCACAGACACGAGTCTGGCCTCCTGCTGCTGGACGAAACTCCGGCAGGGGAGGCCTGGACAATAGGTTTCCTGTCCCAGGGAGGTGTGACCACCTCCCCAGACAGGATAATGTGTATTGGGGCTGGGCGGGAGCACTTTCGGGTGCTTTGAAGTCCTGCACTAGGGGCACACTTGGTGTCCCTGTGCATACCCCAGTTCAAACCGGATCAGGGGCTTGCAGCCCCTGCTTTGGCGCGAACTGGACAAAGGGAAAGGGGTGTAGCCACCCCTCTGCCCTGACCCACCCATAGGTGGGGCCACAGAGTAGTCCAACCCCTAAACTTAGTATAAGTATAGGAACCCAGTCCTTAGGACTTTAGATTATCCCTGGACGAAACTCTGAAACAGAATCCTGGACCTTCGACGCTCTACTCACGATTAGAGGACAGAAGAATCTCCCTTGGGGTCAAGGAGTGACTCCCCTGCTTGGCAGGCACCAAAGAAGCATCTGTCCGGTTCGCATTTATGAAGCTCCCGTCGGACGCCGAAGTCATCGCATCACTAGAGGTGGATTCTCAGACTTCACCGAGGCTACCCTGAGTCCCCAGCAAAGCTGAGGCCCGTAGCTATCGTGGGTGACTTGAGACCGTGACCCCTGGATACCAAGCACATTTGCAAGTGCATCCTTTTCTGGGTCTCCCGCGAAGTCATGCTTTGGGCTCCGAGTAGCCCTAGCCTCCATCACCAACTGCACCGAAGATCACTGGCCTCCACTCCACGAGTGTCCTGTGAGCCAGATCCACGTGCGACGTCTTGAGGCTCCTTTGCAGTCGCTAGCCCATTGGCTAGTAGCCCTTAACGAAGGCCAATCTTTTTCTTGCTTGGGATCCTGGTTGCTCCAGGTCTGCCCTCACTTACCCTCGCTGAGTGAGTTCCCCAGACCTTGCTGGTCTGCACCATCGACGATCTTCATCTTCATCAAGACTTGCCGTTGCCAAGGCTTGTTGGGTTCAATCCGGTCGCCGACACCTCAGCACTCGACAGACATCGTGTACCAGCCCGAATCCTGCTCCTGGTTGCCGACAACGCCTCCTGGACCTCGTGGCTGAAGAGTCAAGACAACCTTCAATGCACCTGAAGCACTCGACATCGGTGGGCATCTGTCCATCGCCTTCCTGGTCACTGGCTAGTGACCCAGACTCTGTCCCCTCTGCTTTCAGGTTCTTCAGATCTCCGATCCACTCTTGGATCCACCCGGACACTTTCCACTTGGTCGCCAGCAGCACTTTGCAGCAGATCGCCATTCAAATCGACGACGAAACCCGACCCCGAAAGGCACCTATGCACCCGGCTTCCCTGGGTGAGGTAACACGAGTACTCCGGTGCTCCCGTGGGTAGAGACTCTTCAAAGTACTAGTTCTCAAAGGGTTTGCTCCAAGTCCTCCTTTAAGTGTCCCTTTTCTTTAATTTCCTGATCGCGACTTTCTCCATAGAAGTCAAAGGCGTATCGCGGTTGTGTATTTACACTGCACGCGTCCCCCGTGGGTCCCCTGTGTCACTACCTTGGGTGGTTCCTTGTGGTCCAAGCACTTCTAGAGGCTCTAGGCCTAGTGTCTAGTTCAGTCGTGGTTCTTATACCACTTTATTGGTATATGGTTTGGTACGCCCCTAGGGCCCAAACGTGTATTTGTGCTATTACTGTGTTTAAATAACTTCTAACTTATGTACTTCGAACTCTAGCCTCATAAAGAGACTAGAGGGGTGTGTTTAGCAATAAATACATATATTTTGAATATATACCTGGTGTGGTGCTCTTTCATTTGGTCACTCAAGAGATTATAGACTGGTAAAACAAGCTGCTTTACATTCCTTCAAGACTTAGCCTGAAGGCTGCTCTCCATAGCTACCACTAGGATAGCTTCCAATAAGGTTGTCTTTAACCTATCTCCAATAAGGGGTTGTTTGGACTGGTGCAAGGTGCCCACTATAATTAGTGGACAGCATATGCCAGGCCAACTTCTCACAACCACCCCCAGCAAGACCCCTACACTGCCCGAACACCACTGCACTGCCCTAAACCCTAAAATACCACCCCCAGCACGACCCCCTACACTGCCCGAACACCACTGCACTAAACCCTGAAGCACCTCCCCCAGCAAGACCCCCTACACTGCCCGAACACCACTGCACTGCCCTAAACCCTGAAACACCACCCCCAGCACGACCCCCTACACTGCCCGAACACCACTGCACTGCCCTAAACCCTAAACACAACCCCCAGTACGACCCCCTACTCTGCCCGAACACCATTGCTCTGCCCTAAACCCTAAAATACTACCCCCAGCACAACCCCCTACACTGCCCGAACACCACTGCTCTGCCCTAAACCCTGAAACACTAGCCCCAGCACCACCCCCTACACTGCCCGAACACCACTGCACTGCCCTAAATCCTGAAACACCAGCCCCAGCACCACCCCTACACTGCCCGAACACCACTGCACTGCCCTAAACCCTGAAACACCAGCCCCAGCACGACCCCCTACACTGCCCGAACACCACTGCACAGCCCTAAACCCTGAAACACCAGCCCCAGCAGGACCCCCTACACTGCCCGAACACCACTGCACTGCCCTAAACCCTGAAACACCAGCCGCAGCACGACCCCCTACACTGCCCGAACACCACTGCACTGCCCTAAACCCTGAAACACCACCCCCAGCACGACCCCCTACACTGCCCGAACACCACTGCACTGCCCTAAACCCTGAAACTCCACCCCCAGCAGGACCCCCTACACTGCCCGAACACCACTGCACTGCCCTAAACCCTGAAACACCACTCCCAGCATGGCCCCCTACACTGCCAGAACACCGCTGCACTGCCCTAAACCCTGAAACACCACCCCCTGCATGACCCCCTACACTGCCCAAACACCACTGCACTGCCCTAAACCCTGAAACTCCACCCCCAGCACGACCCCCTATACTGCCCGAACACCACTGCACTGCCCTAAACCCTGAAACACCAGCCCCAGCACGACACCCTACACTGCACGAACACCACTGCACTGCCCTAAACCCTGAAACACCACCCCCAGCACGACCCCCTACACTGCCCGAATACCACTGCACTGCCCTAAACCCTGAAACACCAGCCCCAGCAAGATCCCCGCAACTGCCCGAACACAACTGCACTGCCCTAAACCCTGAAACACCAGCCCCAGCAAGATCCCCTACACTGCCCGAACACCACTGCACTGCCCTAAACCCTGAAACACCACCCCCTGCACGACCCCCTACACTGCCCTGAACACCACTGCACTGCCCTAAACCCTGAAGCACCAGCCCCAGCACGACCACCTACACTGCCCGAACACCACTGCACTGCCCTAAACCCTGAAACACCAGCCCCAGCATGACCCCCTACACTGCCCAAACACCACTGCACTGCCCTAAACCCTGAAACACCACCCCCAGCATGACCCCCTACACTGCCCGAACACCACTGCTCTGCCCTAAACCCTGAAACACCAGCCCCAGCATGACCCCCTACTCTGCCCGAACACCACTGCACTGCCCTAAACCCTGAAACACCAGCCCCAGCACGACCCCCTACACTGCCCGAACACCACTGCACTGCCCTATACCCTGAAACACCAGCCCCAGCACGACCCCCTACACTGCCTGAACACCACTGCACTGCCCTAAACCCTGAAACACCAGCCCCAGCAGCCCCAGCACGACCCCCTACACTGCCCGAACACCACTGCACTGCCCTAAACCCTGAAACACCAGCCCCAGCAAGACCCCATACACTGCCCGAACACCACTGCACTGCCCTAAACCCTGAAACACCAGCCCCAGCAAGACCCCCTACACTTCCCGAACACCTCTGCACTGCCCTAAACCCTGAAACACTACCCCCAGCAAGACCCCCTACACTGCCCGAACACCACTGCACTAAACCCTGAAGCACCACCCCCAGCAAAACCCCCTACACTGCCCGAACACCACTGCACTGCCCTAAACCCTGAAACACCACCCCCAGCAGGACCCCCTACACTGCCCGAACACCACTGCACTGCCCTAAAACCCTAAACACAACCCCCAGCACGACCCCCTCCTCTGGCCGAACACCATTGCTCTGCCCTAAACCCTAAAATACTACCCCCACCACGACCCCCTACACTGCCCGAACACCACTGCTCTGCCCTAAACCCTGAAACACCACCCCCAGCACGACCCCCTACACTGCCCGAACACCACTGCACTGCCCAAAACCCTGAAACACTAGCCCCAGCACGACCCCCTACACTGCCAGAACACCACTGCACTGCCCTAAACCCTGAAACACCAGCCCCAGCACCACCCCTACACTGCCCGAACACCACTGCACTGCCCTAAACCCTGAAACACCAGCCCCAGCACCACCCCCTACACTGCCCGAACACCACTGCACAGCCCTAAACCCTGAAACACCAGCCCCAGCAGGACCCCCTACACTGCCCGAACACCACTGCACTGCCTTAAACCCTGAAACACCAGCCCCAGCACGACCCCCTACACTGCCCGAACACCACTGCACTGCCCTAAACCCTGAAACACCACCCCCAGCACGACCCCCTACACTGCCCGAACACCACTGCACTGCCCTAAACCCTGAAACACCACCCCCAGCACGACCCCCTACACTGCCCGAACACCACTGCACTGCCCTAAACCCTGAAACACCACCCCCAGCACGACCCCCTACACTGCCCGAACACCACGGCACTGCCCTAAACCCTGAAACACCACCCCCGGCACGACCCCCTACACTGCCCGAACACCACTGCACTGCCCTAATCCCTGAAACACCACCCCCAGCACGACCCCCTATACTGCCCAAACACCACTGCACTGCCCTAAACCCTGAAACACCACTCCCTGCACGACCCCCTACACTGCCCGAACACCACTGCACTGCCCTAAACCCTGAAACACCACCCCCTGCACAACCCCCTACACTGCCCGAACACCACTGCACTGCCCTAAACCCTGAAACACCACCCCCAGCATGACCCCCTACACTGCCCGAACACCACTGCACTGCCCTAAACCCTGAAACACCACCCCCAGCACGACCCCCTACACGGCCCGAACACCACAGCACTGCCCGAAACCCAGAAACACCACCCCCAGCACGACCCCTACACTGCCCGAACACCACTGCACTCCTAAACCCTGAAACACCACCCCTGCACGACACCCGACACTGCCCGAACACCACTGCACTGCCCTAAACCCTGAAACACCACCCCCTGCACGACCCCCTACACTGCCCGAACACCACTGCACTGCCCTAAACCCTGAAACACCACCCCCTGCATGACCCCCTACACTGCCCGAACACCACTGCACTGCCCTAAACCCTGAAACACCACCCCCAGCACGACCCCCTACACTGCCCGAACACCATTGCACTGCCCTAAACCCTAAAACACCACCCCCAGCACGACCCCCTACACTGCCCGAACACCACTGCACTGCCCTAAACCCTAAAACACTACCCCCAGCACGACCCCCTACACTACCCAAACACCACTGCACTACCCTAAACGCTAAAACACCCCCCCAGCACGAGCCCCTTCACTACCCAAACACCACTGCACTGCCCTAAACCCTAAAACACTCCCCCCAGCACGACCCCCTACACTACCCAAACACCACTGCACTGCCCTAAACCCTAAAACACTCCCCCCAGCACGACCCCGTACACTACCCGAACACCACTACACTGCCCTAAACCGTAAAACACTACCCCCCGCACGACCCCCTACACTACCCAAACACCAATGCACTACCCTAAACCCTAAAACACTACACCCCGCACAGCCCCCTACACTACCCAAAGACCACTGCACTGCCCTAAACCCTAAAACACTACCCCCCGCACGACCCCCTACACTACCCAAAGACCACTGCACTACCCTAAACCCTAAAACACGACCCCCTACACTACACAAACATCGCTGCACTACCCTAAACCCTAAAACACTACTCCCAGCATGACCCCCTACACTACACAAACACCACTGCACTACCCTAAATCCTAAAACACTACCCCCTACACTACACAAACACCACTGCACTACCCTAAACCCTAAAACACTACTCCCAGCACGACCCCCTACACTACCCAAACACCACTGCACTACCCTAAACCCTAAACCACTACCCCCAGCATGACCCCCTGCACTACCCAAACACCACTGCACTACCCTAAACCCTAAAACACTGCCCCCAGCACAACCCCCTACACTACCCAAACACCACATCACTACCCTAAACCCTAAAACACTCCCCCCAGCACGACTCCCTACACTACCCAAACACCACTGCACTACCCTAAACCCTAAAACACTACCCCCTACACTACCCAAACACCATTGCACTACCCTAAACCCTAAAACACTACCCCCATCAGTACCC
Organism: Calotriton arnoldi; assembly: GCA_963921515.1. Taxonomy (NCBI): domain Eukaryota; kingdom Metazoa; phylum Chordata; class Amphibia; order Caudata; family Salamandridae; genus Calotriton; species Calotriton arnoldi. The sequence goes on along the minus strand of CAWUFW010021968.1, from coordinate 85,671 downwards.
CCTACACTACCCAAACACCACTGCACTACCCTAAACCCTAAACCACTACCCCCAGCATGACCCCCTGCACTACCCAAACACCACTGCACTACCCTAAACCCTAACACTCCCCCCAGCACGACTCCCTACACTACCCAAACACCACTGCACTACCCTAAACCCTAAATCTTCCCCCAGCACGACCCCCTACACTACCCAAACACCACTGCACTACCCTAAACCCTAAATCTACCCCCAGCACGACCCCCTACACTACCCAAACACCACTGCACTACCCTAAACCCTAAATCTACCCCCAGCATGACCCCTACACTACCCAAACACCACTGCACTACCCTAAACCCTAAAATACTACCCCCAGCATGACCCCCTACACTACCCAAGCACCACTGCACTACCCTAAACCCTAAAACACTACCCCCAGCACGACCCCCTACACTACCCAAATACCACTGCACTACCCTAAACCCTAAAACACTACCCCCAGCACGACCCCCTACACTACACAAACACCACTGCACTGCCCTAAACCCTAAAACACTACCCCCAGCACGACCCCCTACACCACACAAACACCACTGCACTACCACTAAACCCTAAATCTACCCCAAGCATGACCCCCTACACTACACAAACATCACTGCACTACCCTAAACCCTAAAACACTACCACCAGCATGACCCCCTACACTACACAAACACCACTGCACTACCCTAAAACACTACCCCCAGCACGACCCTCTACACTACACAAACACCACTGCACTACCCTAAACCCTAAAACACTACCCTCAGCACGACCCCCTACACTACCCAAACACCACTGCACTACCCTAAACCCTAGAAAAGTAACCACCACACCATACCCAATCCCCCTTACCTCTCACTCCTCGTGGTTCCTCTCTCCTCATGGTTCCTGCTTCATGTCGTCTCTGAGGGGCGGTGCACGTCGTTGTGAGGAAACGGAACAGCCTCTGTTTCCTTACAACAACGTGATCGCCTACATTTTTTAGAACTCATGGTCATTTACCATACATACCTTTACAACAAAATTTGTTGTAAAGGCATGCGTGGTAAATGACCATGCGTTCTAAAAAAATGCGTAGTAATGACTTCGCTGATGTACAACGCATGCGTGGTAATGCATGCGTTGTAATGGTATCGCGAAGTAAAAAGTCGTTGTAACGGCTGTTTACCGATCGAAGCTGGCCCCTGTTCTTCAGTGAGTCATTTATTTGATAAATTAGGAGGAAGGAATGTGTTTTTTTACCGAAAAGTGCATTCCCGGCTGTTGTATTGTGAAAGTGTCCGCGTGGCCTGGTTTCACTTCCGGTGAGAGAGTGGAAGAGTCTGTTTGGATCTAGAGGGGTTCTGCTGTTGGACGGGGCCGGTGCGACACGTCATCAGAAAACACAGCTAATGGAAAGCGTTGTCCCCAAAGTGTGGAGCAGTGCCATGAGAGGTCAACGAGTGTGCGTCCCACCGCAGTATGACCGTACCGCGTGACCCATGTGCCGCCTCCAGTGTACGGAAGGCAGAAGCGGCATCCATCGCAGGTCCTCTTGAAGACCGTTGTAGCACTAATTCTACATTTTGGAACTAGGGCATTTTAACCTTGTTGTTCCTGCCAGATACAAAGAGAAGATCCTGTGTTATTCAGTGCCCTCGTTACCTTTTCTGTGGGTAGTGGTGCTTGTCACTGTGCTGCCCCGCCGGTGCACACGACTGGGCTCCCCACCTCGTGTGCCATCTGCAGGGCCTCTGCCCTCGGATCACTGGTTTCGGTTTCTGGAGTGGCAACATAAACAGTTGCTCCCAAAGGACTAGCCTGAACACTTAGGTGAATATCCCCTGCGCCAGCATTCCGCGGAAATTCTTTCCTAGCTCTCCCACGTCGACGATGATGTCATAATAGCACGGCTCCGCTCGCGACACCGTATGACGTCATAGGAGCCATAAGAGGACCTCGTCGGCGTGCTGACGTCAGTTCCACCCATTTTTCCGTGCCACCGAGGTAAACAGATGGACCAACACATTTTCACATGTATACATAGTATACTAAATATATTATCTACTGGCGGTCGCCAGTAGATAGTTATAGTTACAACCTATTATCCATAGGAAATCCGCGACATTCTATTTGAAATAACTCTCTTGCCGGTTGACGTATCTTCGCGAAATTTTCAAACTTTGTGGCCCGCTCCGGTCCGCTCCTACCCTGAAAGTCTCGGGGATTCGTCAAGCGGGGGCCGAGAAAAAGGGGGGTCCCAAAACGCGTTTTCCCCATGCATTTTTCCATAGGAAACTTTAGACACGGCTACAGCCCGAACTGCTGAACGGAATTACACCAAATTTGGCAAAGAGGTAGTTCTTGGTTCAGAAAGAACCCTTTTTGTTAAATGGTGTAAATCCGTTCAGTAGTTGCTGAGAAAATGAAAAGTAAAAAGATAGTGATATCTATGGGCACGGAGGATTCGCGCACCCTCAGCGCACCCTGCGCGCACCGTCCCGATCACGAGCTGAATGTTAATTGGCTGTCAGCTGGCTGTCAACATTCCGATTCAGGAAATGTTGACAGCCATTTTGTCCCTCGGTAGAACCAAGGGACAGAAACAAGTGCGCAAAGCGCACAAAGGGGGCAGGGTAGAAACACCCTGACCCCCTAGGTTTGCTCAGGGGGTCCCACAAGGACCCCTGGGCAAAAAAATAATAATAATTTTTAAAAAATCGGCAGGATGCGCTCAGGGTGCGCGAATCCTGCCGGAAAAAATCGAAGCGCGGTCTCCCGCGCTTCGATAGTTAATTGGCCCCCGGGTGGCCCAAGTCCCGGGGGCATGGTGGGGGGATAATTTAATGTGTGGGGGCCTCAAAGGGCCCCCAAGCCCCGGGGACCGCCACCCCCGGGGCTTTTTAAAAATGGTGCGGGAGGGCTCTGAGCCCTCCCGCAGCCCCGGGGACCACCACCTCCCCGGGGCTTTTTTTAAATTAATTTAACAACCTGTGTGGGGGCTCCAGCCCCCACATGCCCCGGGGACCGCCACCTCCCCGGGCACTAACAAATTAAAATGGGGGTCCGTTTTGGACCCCCGAAGCCCCGGGGACCACCACCTCCCCGGGGCTGTGCTGATGTAGGGAGGGGGCCGCGCGGCCCCCTCCTGGAGCCCTTGATGGCCCTGGGGACCGCCACCCCCAGGGCCGGCTCCTGCAGTGTCCCGGGGTGCCTACCCTCGGGACACTGTAGTTTGCTATGGCAGGACGGGAGCCTCGCGGCTCCCGTCCTGCCATAGCAAACTGCTTTGGATATTGGAAGAGAGAGCAGGGAAACCTGCTCTCTCTTCCAATATCCAAAGCACATTGCTTTTCCACATGGGGAGCAGCATGTCAGCTGCTCCCCATGTGGAAAAGCAATGCCGGAACCCAAGGGACGTGGGGAGCCGGCGGGACTGTGGTGGGATTGGGGACCCCCCCACAGTCCCCAACGGAGAGGGCCAGCCCCGGGGGATGGGGTCCCCGGGGCAAGTAGTGGCCCAGGAGGGGGCCACGCGGCCCCCTCCCCAAAAAAATAAAAATAAAAAATGGAAAGGCCGGCCCCGGGGATGGGGTCCCCGGGGCCTTAAATGGCTAGAGGAGGGGGCCACGCAGCCCCCTCCAAAGAATAAAAATAAAAGGCCATGCCCCGGGGATGGGGTCCCCGGGGCCAATACAGGCCCAGGGAAGGGGGCCACGCGGCCCCCTTCCCCGTTTTTTTTAATTAAAAATTTTAAAAAGGGGTAAGGCCCTGGGGGATGGGGTCCCCAGGGCATAAAAACAGGAAAAAGGAAGAGGGGCCACACAGCCCCCTTCAGGGGACACATTTTTTTTTTTTTTAAACGATCGGGCCCGCAGGCCCCGCCCCCTTCCTTCACCACTCTGCAAACGCGCCCCTGGCGTGTTTGCAGAGGGGGAACGAATCCCCTTGAATACTGGGGGTCCCTGGGGCCAACTAGCCCACCAGGAACCTCCAATATGCGCCAGGGTGCTGCGTTGCAGAGACGTGTAGAGAGGCCACACCCCTTTACACCTCTCTGCAACGCAGCTCTGTGGCGCTTTTGGAGGTATATGGTGGGCTAGTTGGACTCCGGGGACCCTCAGGATTCAAGGGGACTTAATCCCCAACTTAAAACGCGCCACGGGGCGCGTTTGCACAGATGTCACCTCAGGCCCCGCCCCTCCCTTCACCATTGTGCAAATATTCCTCTAAAATCAGCCGAAATACGAATTCCGATTTACTCACCTGTTATCAGGAGAGACCTCAGTGCTGTATCTTTCAGCCCAGTACTGGTCCTGAAAAGTAATTCTAACCATACTTACCAGTAACTTGAATTTCCTTCCACAGGCTAACATTGACTGGTTTCACTTGGAAATTCTTCTAAGTGTGGAGTTTTGGAACTTTAAAATATTCCTCTAAAATCAGCCGAAATACGAATTCCGATTTACTCACCTGTTATCAGGAGAGACCTCAGTGCTGCATCTTTCAGCCCAGTACTGGTCCTGAAAAGTAATTTTAACCGTACTTACCGGTAACTTGAATTTCCTTCATAGGCTAACATTGACTGGTTTCACTTGGAAATTCTTCTAAGTGTGGAGTTTTGGAACGTTAAAATATTCCTCTAAAATCAGCCGAAATACGAATTCCGATTTACTCACCTGTTATCAGGAGAGACCTCAGTGCTGCATCTTTCAGCCCAGTACTGATCCTCAAAAGTAATTTTAACCGTACTTACCAGTAACTTGAATTTCCTTCCATAGGATATCATTGCCTGCTTTTTGCTGAAAAAGTTTCTAAGTGTTGATTTTTGAAACATACAAATATTCCTGTAAAATCAGCCGAAATACGAATTCCGATTTACTCACCTGTTATAAGGAGAGACCTCAGTGCTGTATCTTTCAGCCCAGTACTGGTCCTGAAAAGTAATTTTAACCGTACTTACCAGTAACTTGAATTTCCTTCCATAGGCTAACATTGACTGGTTTCACTTGGAAATTCTTCTAAGTGTGGAGTTTTGGAACTTTAAAATATTCCTCTAAAATCAGCCGAAATACGAATTCCGATTTACTCACCTGTTATCAGGAGAGACCTCAGTGCTGCATCTTTCAGCCCAGTACTGGTCCTGAAAAGTAATTTTAACCGTACTTACCGGTAACTTGAATTTCCTTCATAGGCTAACATTGACTGGTTTCACTTGGAAATTCTTCTAAGTGTGGAGTTTTGGAACTTTAAAATATTCCTCTAAAATCAGCCGAAATACGAATTCCGATTTACTCACCTGTTATCAGGAGAGACCTCAGTGCTGCATCTTTCAGCCCAGTACTGATCCTCAAAAGTAATTTTAACCGTACTTACCAGTAACTTGAATTTCCTTCCATAGGATATCATTGCCTGCTTTTTGCTGAAAAAGTTTCTAAGTGTTGATTTTTGAAACATACAAATATTCCTCTAAAATCAGCCGAAATCCGAATTCTGATTTACTCACCTGTTATCAGGAGAGACCTCAGTGCTGCATCTTTCAGCCCAGTACTGGTCCTGAAAAGTAATTTTAACCGTACTTACCAGTAACTTGAATTTCCTTCCATAGGCTAACATTGACTGGTTTCACTTGGAAATTCTTCTAAGTGTGGAGTTTTGGAACTTAAAAATATTCCTCTAAAACTTGAATTTCCTTCATAGGCTAAGATTGACTGGTTTTCAGCAAAAAGTTTCAAAGTGTTGATTTTCACAAACTACAAATATTCCTTAAAAATCGCCTGTATGACTTAAACGCATTCTTTCATCTGTTTACAGGAGATGCACCAGTGCTGGATCCAGGATCCAACACTGAGTAAGAAAAAGTAACGATAACAGTTTTTACCTGCTAAGTGATTCTATGAGAAAAAGTTTCTAAGTGTCAACTTTTAAAATACAATAATATTCCTTAAAAATCATGACTGTAACCAAAACGCTTTTACTCAACTGTTTACAGGAGATGTACCAGGACTGAATCTAGGATCCAGTCCTGTGGTTACAAAAGTAATCCATAAAGTAACTAATTGCATTTAACTAGAAATTCACATTGAGCTGAATGTTGCATTGTGTTTGAAAATGTGTTGCCCATTGCAACAACTGTAACTACTGTACTTAAAAGTCTATTGCCTATCTGCAAAGTATTTAAACTAAAGTAATTCATTCTGAGAAAGTATTTTTTGTAATGTAATGTATAATGTAATTACAATGTAATTTAAAAAATAAAATATGTAAAAAAAATTGTTTCTAAAAATGTAGTAAATCAGTATGAAAAAAATTAATATAACAATTAATACATTTAAAAATTGTCATTTACAAAACCTTTGAAATTCACTGAAAAACCGTAGGTTTCAGGCACGTTATAGTTAGAAATTAGCATTTAAAAAACCTTTGAAATTCACTGAAAAAACCATAGGTTTCAGACACGTTATAGTTACAAATTAGCATTTAAAAACCTTTGAAATTCACTGAAAAAACCATAGGTTTCAGACACGTTATAGTTACAAATTAGCATTTAAAAACCTTTGAAATTCACTGAAAAAACCATAGGTTTTAGGGACAGTTATAGTTACTTGGACATTGCACTCGTACAAAACCCGTGAAATTCCCCCGTTATAGTTAGTTCAGCTAACTATAACTCGCGCCCCGCAATGCACTGCTGATGACGTCACATATTACATCACTCATGACATGGTCAGTGACATCACTGATGACATCACTGATGACATCTCAAATGACATCACTGATGACATCATCCACGTGATAATCTGATGCACCTCCTCACACCCTAATATAACCTTTGATACACCCACTCTAAATTACAGACTGCCATTCGCAAAACCATAGACACTCCAACACCAATAACTACATACCCACTCACTGATTCTTAGGTCTACACACACACATCCACTCACTCACCCGTACAGTCACTCATACTTACGGTCACTCAGTACAGGACTATCATATGCACTCTTACTCCTATATAGACACTCAAACAACGCCACTCATCCATAGAGATACTCACACACCTAGTCAGTCATGCAAATAATTAAACACACTGCCATTTACTCACCTATACAGTTATACACACACCAGCTCACTTACTCATACAAATAGTAGCACATTGTTACGCTCTTATACAATCACTGATACAAGCACACACTCATCCATACAGCCACTATCACAATCACTCACTCTTGCTTATAGCTATTTATATACTCCAACACACATATATACTGCCTTTCACATATGTAGTTACTCACACATGTACCACTGGGACATACATTCACTCACTAACACACTCTTACACACACTTACCCACCCATACAGTCTATCACAGATGCACTCTTTGAAACCATCCACCCAGTGAATCACCAACTCACACATCTATGCACAGAGTTGCACACACCCCTCCCACACAAACACTCAGGCACCCATACAGATACTCAGACAAGCATTCAATAACTCATATAGACACTCATGTAGCTATTCACAAACACATGCAGCCACTTACACAGCAACAGGCAGACGGATACAGACATTCATCCAGTTTAGTCACTAACCCATGCATTCAGTAAGATACGTTAAATCACTCACTTATAGAGTCAGTCACGCACCTACTAAATCATCCATACAGACACTTACACACCCACTCATTCTTCAATACGTCTTTTCCTATATATATTAAAAATATTTAAACTTTACAGAAACACACAGTCACTGGATGATGTCATCAGTGATGTCATCAGTGATGTCATTTGAGATGTCATCAGTGATGTCATCAGTGATGTCACTGACCATGTCATGAGTGATGTAATATGTGACGTCATCAGCAGTGCATTGCGAGGGCGCGAGTTATAGTTAGCTGAACTAACTATAACGGGGGAATTTCACGGGTTTTGTACGAGTGCAATGTCCAAGTAACTATAACTGTCCCTAAAACCTATGGTTTTTTCAGTGAATTTCAAAGGTTTTTTAAATGCTAATTTCTAACTATAACGTGTCTGAAACCTATGGTTTTTTCAGTGAATATATATATATATACAAATGCATAACCAATAAAGGCATAAAGAAATAGCAACAGATCAAGCATTTCTCACTATTAAAACATAAGCATGATTAAGACATATTAAAAACATTCATGCCAAACAGTAAAAGCATCTTTTTGGTAGAAACAGGTGGACAACGGGGAGGCGGGTGGGACAGTGAGGAATCCACAGGCAGATACTGTATCCACCAGAAAAAGCTATACCGAAGGTAAGTAACTTGCTCTTCTGATGGATACTTCTGCCTGTTGATTCCTCACCTTTTAAATAGAATCCTCAAGCCGTACCTCACCCGGAGGAGGGTGTCCACCTGACTAGACCAAAAATCTTGCAAAACAGATCGAGCAAAATGGCCATCCCTCCTAACCTCCGAATCCAATAATAATCGAATCATTTTTAGTCGAAATTATATTGAAAATAATACTTTAAAAATACTTTTATTAATAAATTTAGACAAACACTTAAAGGAAAACTTTTATTTATAATTAATTTAAAGATATTTCATACTTTACAAATTACGCCGAAGTCCCGACCCCAGCGTGACTTTTCAAAATGGCTACCGGAATGCGCGCAGCCATCGTGTAGGGTGCGCGAAGGGTGCGAGACTTCTGTATAGTATTTTTTAGAAAAAAAAGAATGAATATAGTTTTCCTAACTAAAAATTATTCACAATTTTTTTAAATATATATATATTCACTGAAAAAACCATAGGTTTTAGGGAAAGTTATAGTTAGTTGGACATTGCACTCGTACAAAACCCGTGAAATTCCCCCGTTATAGTTAGTTCAGCTAACTATAACTCGCGCCCCCGCAATGCACTGCTGATGACGTCACATATTACATCACTCATGACATGGTCAGTGACATCACTGATGACATCACTGATGACATCTCAAATGACATCACTGATGACATCACTGATGACATCATCCATGTGAAAATTTCATGCATCTTCTCACACCCTAATATAACTTTTGATACACCCACTCTAAATTACACACTACCATTCTCAAAACCATAGACACTCCAACACCAATAACTACATACCCACTCACTGATTCTTAGGTCTACACACACATCCACTCACTCACCCGTACAGTCACTCATACTTACGGTCACTCAGTACAGGACTATCATATGCACTCATACATCTATATAGACACTCACACACCGCCACTCATCCATAGAGGTACTCACACACCTAGTCAGTCATGCAAATAATTAATCACACTCCCATTTACTCAGATGTACAGTTATACACACACCAGCTCAATTACTCATACAAATACTAGCACATTCTTACGCTCTTATACATTCAATGATACAAGCACACACTCATCCATACAGCCACTCTCACAATAACACACTCATTTGTAGCCAATTATGTACTCCAACACACATATATACTACTTTTCACATATGTAGTTACTCACACATGTACCACTGAGATATACATTCACTCACTAACACAAACATACACACACTCACCCACCCATACAGTCCATCACAGATGCACTCTTGAAACCATGCACCCAGTGAATCACCCACTCACACATCTATGCTCAGAGTCACACACACCCCACCCACACAAACACTCAGGCACCCATACAGATACTCAGACAACAAATCAATAACTCATATAGACACTCATGTAGCTATTCACAAACCCATGCAGCCGCTTACACACCAACAGACACACGGATACAGACATTCACACAGTTTAGTCACTAACCCATGCATTCAGTAAGATACGTTTAAATACTTACTTATAGAGTCAGTCACGCACCTACTAAATCATCCATTCAGACACTTATACACCCACTCATTCTTCAATACGCCTTTCCCTATATATATTAAACAAATTTAAACTTTACACAAACACACAGTCACTGGATGATGTCATCAGTGAGGTCATCAGTGATGTCATTTGAGATGTCATCAGTGATGTCATCGGTGATGTCACTGACCATGTCATGAGTGATGTAATATGTGACATCATCAGCAGTGCATTGCGGGGGCGCGAGTTATAGTTAGCTGAACTAACTATAACGGGGGAATTTCTCGGGTTTTGTACGAGTGAAATGTCCAACTATAACGCCCCTGAAACCTATGGTTTTTTCAGTGAATATATATATATATTACCTACTGGCGGTCGCCAGTAGGTAGTTATAGTTAGGACCTCGTTTCTATTCAAATAGCGTTTTTTCTTTTGCCAATATCTTTGGCGCCGGTTGACGAATCTTCGCGAAATTTTCAAAACTAGTGGGGCACTCCGGTCAGCTCCTGTCTTGATAGTTTCAAGGTGCTTCATGAAGCGGGGGCTGAGAAAAAAGGGGGGTCCCAAAATGCGTTTTCCCCATGTTAATTTCCATAGGAAACTTTAGACAAAGCTACAGCCCGAACTGCCAAATGGAATTACACCAAATTTGGCAAAAAGGTAGCCCTTGGTTCAGAAAGAGCCCTTTTTTTAAATGGTGTAAATCTGTTCAGTAGTTCCTGAGAAATTAGAAAAAGAAGAATATCGATATCTGAGCACCGAGGAGGGTTCGCGACTCCTCCCAGGCACGAGCTTCACTCTGATTGGCTGCCAACACTCCAAACCAGGAAGTGTTGGCAGCCATCTTGTGACTCGGTAGAACTGAGTCACAAAAAAACAGTGAAAAAGAGGTTAAAAAAACAAGAAAAGGGGGCAGGGTAGAAACACTCTGACCCCCTAGGCCTGCTCAGGGGGTCCCACAAGGACCCCCAGGGCCAAAAAAAGCCTTTTGTTTTTTAAAAAATCAGCCGAATTCGCGCTAGGTGCGCGAATCCGGATGACAAAATAAAAAAAAAACAAAGCGCGGCCTCCCGCGCTTTGTTGTATTTAAGCCCCCAGGTGGGCCAGGTCCCGGGGGCATGTCAAATTATGTTGCGGGGGCCCGTGGGATCCCCCACAGCCCCAGGGACTGCCACCTCCCCAGGGCTTTATTTATGATGTGCGGGGGGCATGCGGGCCCCCCGCAGCCCCGGGGACTGCCACCTCCCCGGGGCATTATGTTAAATGAGGTGGGGGGGCCTCGTGGGCCCCCCCAGGCCCCAGGGACCGCCACCTCCCCGGGGCATTGTGAAATAAGTGTGGGGGGGCCTCACGGGCCCCCCCAAGCCCCCAGGACTGCCACCTCTGTACTAAATAATGTGTGTGGGGGGCTCGAGCCCCCCACACTGCCCCGGGGACCACCACCTCCCCGGGGCACTTTGTATTTAAATACGGGGGTCCGTTATGGACCCCCAGGCCCCAGGGACCATCACCTCCCCGGGGCTTTGCAAACATTGGGAGGGGGGCCGCACGGCCCCCCTCCTGGAGCCCTTGATGGCCCTGGGAACTGCCACCCCCCAGGGCCAGCTCCTGCAATGTCCCGGGTGCCCACCCCGGGACATTGCTGTTTGATATGGCAGGGCAGGAGCCATGCGGCTCCCGCCCTGCCATAGGAAACTCTGCTTCGCTTTGGAAGCGAGAGCAGGAAACCTGCTCTCGCTTCCAAAACCGAAGCAGAATTAGCTTGCACAAGGGGAGCTGCATGTCAGCAGCCCCCTTGTGTAAAAGCAATGCCGGCTCCCGCAGGAGGCGGGGAGCCGACGGGACCGTGGGGGCATTGGGGCTCCCCCCACAGTCCCCAACACAAAGAGCCGACCCCGGGGGATGGGGTCCCCGGGGCCAGAAGTTTCCCGGGAGGGGGCCACATGGCCCCCTTCCCCTTTATTTAAAAAAAAAAAATGGCCGGGCCTTGGGGGATGGGGTCCCTGGGGCCAATAGTGGCCTGAGGAGGGGGCCACGTGACCCCCTTCACGTTTTTTTTTTTTTTTTAATGTGGCAGGCCCTGGGGGATGGGGTCCCCAGGGCCCAAAAATAGATTAAAATAAGGGGGGCCACACAGCCCCCCTTCTAACAATTTTTTTTTTTTTAAAAGCCGGCATCTCGCCAGAGGCCCCGTCCCCTTTCTGCACCACTCTGCAAACGCGCCCCCAGGCGCGTTGTAAGTTGGGGGATTAAGTCCCCTTGAATACTGAGGGTCCCTGGGGGCCAACTAGCCCACCAGGTACCTCCAGTAAGCGCCACAGAGCTGCGTTGCAGAGAGGCGGTCCGAGGCCACGCCCCTTTTTACACTTCTCTGCAACACAGCTCTGTTGCGCTTACTGGAGGTACCTGGTGGGCTAGTTGGCCCCCAGGGACCCTCAGGATTCAAGGGGACTTAATCCCCCAACTTACAACACGCCAGGGGGTGCGTTTGCACAGTGGTGCAGGGAGGGGGCGGGGCCCGATATAACAAGTGTGCAAACACGCCCCCTGGTGCATTGTAAATTGGGGGATTAAGTCCCCTTCAATCCTGAGGGTCCCTGGGGGCCAACTAGCCCACCAGGTACCTCCAGTAAGCACCACAGAGCTGCGTTGCAGAGAGGTGGTCCGAGGCCACACCCCTTTTTACACCACTCTGCAAACGGGGCTTCTGGCGCACTGCTGGTGGGGCGATGCAGTCCTCTTGTGTCCTGAGGACCTATGCAGAGTGGTGTAAAAAGGGGCATGGCCTCAGACCACCTCTCTGCAATCCAGCTGTGTGGCGCTTACTGGAGGTACCTGGTGGGCTAGTTGGCCCCCAGGGACCCTCAGTATTCAAGGGGACTTAATCCCCCAACTTAGAATGCGCCAGGGGGTGCGTTTGCAGGGTGGTGGAGAAAGGGGCGTGGCCTTTGTCCACCTCTCAGCAATCCCACTGTGTGGGGCTTACTGGAGGTAAGAGGTAGGCTAGTTGGCCCCTAAAGGACCCCCAGCAGCGAAGGGGACTTCAATCCCCATCCAGAGCGCGCCAGGAAGCGCGTTTGTAGAGTGGTGGGAAAGGGGAGTGGCCTGCTCTTCGAACTTAGCAATGCTGCTGTGTGGGACTTACTGGAGGTAATAGGAGGGTAGTTGGCCCCCAAGGATGTCCTTGGGGGCCAACTACCCTCTTGTTACCTCCAGTAAGTCCCGCACAGTGGGATTGCTAAGACGTCTTCGGAGGCCATGCCCCCTTTCTCCACCATTCTGCAAACGTGCCTCCTGGCAGACTATGGGATGGGGGATGAAGTCCAATTTACTCCTGAGGGACTTTGGGGGCCAAGAAGCCCTACTGGTACCTCCTGTAAGCCCTACGCACCGGAATTGCTGAGCGCTGGTCGGAGGCACAGCACCCTTTCTCCACCACTCTGCAAACGCGACTACTAGTTAAAGAAGTGTTTGCAATGTAATAGGTTTCGCATTTGCAAGAATTAGAGCTATTGGAGTTGTAAATGCAAAAGTTTTTTACTAATGTTTTTTGGAGTGGATGTACTTTGTGTGCAGTGAAATTATGTGGATAGAAAGTATGTGGTATTTAGTGTATAGGAATTATGTAGAGTGGGATTATGTGTTATGGAGAGTAATTATGTGGTATGGTAGTCTGTGTTGTGGAGTGGTAACCTCAGGTTTAGTCTTCCTCATTTCCATAGAAGCTCAACTATGAACTCAGTGAGACAAAAAAAGATGGAATCACTGAGGAGCACTTTTGGACCTAGTCAGAGGTATGAGCAGGGCCACTGGAATTATGTGACTGTTTGGCTGCACCGACTTTCGCACAATTATACATTTTCTGCATTAGCCACATAATTCATCATCTGCACCCTAATCTGCAGATTTGAACAAAAAGCCTTGTTTCTAGCTGAAACGGGTCAAACGTTACCAAAAATGCAGCAACAAGTGTTACAACGTGGTGGAAGGCCCTTTGCAAACCTAGAATGGTCACCTGTTACTTAGTGCTAAATGTGAGTGTTAAATTGGTACTAATGGTGTGCAAGCCACTCTTGCTCCCCTCTGCGCCTCTCTTGCCTCTTTCTGTATTTCTGTTGCTTCTTTCTGCACGTTTCTTTCTTTTTCTGCACTTCTCTTGACCTCATTCTGCAAATCTCTTGTACTTTCTGCACCTCTCTTCCATCATTCTGCACGTCTGTTGCCTCTTTCAGAACCTCATTTGCTTCTTTCTGCACCTCTGTTGTCTCTTTCTGCACTCGTCTTCCCTCTTTCTGTACCTTTCCTGCCTGTTTTTGCATCTCACTTGCCTCTTTCTGCACTTTTCTTGCTTCTTTCTACACCTCTGTTGCTTCTTTCAGCAATTCTCTTGCCTCTTTGTGCACTTCTCTTGCCTGTTTCTGCACCTCTCTTGCCTCTTTTGCACCTCTGTTGGCTCTTTCTGCACCTCACTTGCTCCTTTCTACACTTCTCTTGCCTCTTTCTGCACCCCTGTTGCTTCATTCTGCACTTTCCATGCTTTTTTCTGCACCTGCCTTGCTTCTTTCTGCACCCCTGTTGTCTCTTTATGTACCTCTTTTGCCTCTTTCTGCACTTTTCTTGCCTTTTTCTGCACCTCTCTTCCTCTTTCTGCACGTCTGTTGCCTCTTTCTGCACCTCATTTGCTTCTTTCTGCACCTCTGTTGTCTCTTTCTGCACTCGTCTTCCCTCTTTCTGTACTTTTCCTGCCTGTTTTTGCATCTCACTTGCCTCTTCCTGCACTTTTCTTGCTTCTTTCTACACCTCTGTTGCTTCTTTCAGCAATTCTCTTGCCTCTTTGTGCATTTCTCTTGCCTGTTTCTGCACCTCTCTTGCCTCTTTTTGCACCTCTGTTGGCTCTTTCTGCAACTCACTTGCTCCTTTCTACACTTCTCTTGCCTCTTTCTGCACCCCTGTTGCTTCATTCTGCACTTTCCATGCTTCTTTCTGCACCTGTCTTGCTTCTTTCTGCACCCCTGTTGTCTCTTTAAGTACCTCTTTGCCTCTTTCTGCACTTTTCTTGCCTTTTTCTGCAGTTCTCTTGCCTCTTTCTGCACCTCTGTTGCTTCTTTCTGCACTTCTCTAGCCTCTTTCTGCACCCCTGTTGCTTCATTCTGCACTTTGTATGCTTCTTTCTGCATCTGTCTTGCTTCTTTCTACAACCCTGTTGTCTCTTTCTGCACTCGTCTTCCCTCTTTCTGTACCTTTCTTGCCTGTTTCTGCATCTCACTTGCCTCTTTCTGCACTTTTCTTGCTTCTTTCTATACCTCTGTTATTTGTTTCTGCACCTGTCTTCCCTCTTTGTGCAACTCTCTAGCCTCTTTCTACACCTCTCTTCCCTCTTTCTGCACCACTCTTGCCTTTTTTTTGTACCTCTGTTGCTTCTTTCTGCACTTCTCTTGACTCTTTCTGCACCCTTCCTGCCTCTTTCAGCACCTCTTGCTTCTTTCGGCACTTCTCTTCCTTCTTTCTGCACTCCTCATGCCTCCTTTTGCACCTCTGTTGCTTCTTTCTGCACTTCTCTTGGTTCTTTCTGCACTGCTCTTGCCTCTTTCTGCATCCCTCTTGCCTCTTTGAGCACCTCTTTTGCTTCTTTCTGCACTTCTGTCTCCTCTTTCTGCACCTCTCTTGCTTCTTTCTGCACCTCTATTGCTTCTTTCTGCAGCTGACTTGCCTCTTTCAGCACCTCTGTTGCTCTTTTCTGCACCTCTCTTGACTCTTTCAGCACCTCTGTTACTTCTTTCTGTACTTCTCTTCCTTCTTTCTGCATCTCTCTTGCTACTTTCTGCACCTCACTTGCCTCTTTCAGCACCTCTGTTGTTTTTTCTACAGATCTCTTGCCTCTTTCTGCACCTCACTTGCCTCTTTCAGCACCTCTGTTGCTTTTTTCTGAAGATCTCTTGCCTCTTCTGCACCCCTCTTTTCTCTTTCTGCACCTCTCTTGCTTCTTTCTGCACCCCTGTTCCCTCTTTCTGCACCTTTCATGCCTGTTTCTGCATCTCTCTTGCCTTTTTCTGTACCTCTGTTGCCTCTTTCCGCACTTTTCTTGCCTCTTTCTGCACCCCTTTTGCCTCTTTCTGCTCCTCTGCTGCTTCTTTTTGCACTTCCATTGCCTCTTTCTGCACTTCTCTTGCTTCTTTCTGCACCTCAATTGCCTCTTTCAGCACGTCTGTTGCTTTTTTTTTGCAGATCTCTTGCCCCTTTCTGCACCTCACTTGCCTCTTTCAGCACCTCTGTTGCTTTTTTCTGCAGATCTCTTGTCTCTTTCTGAATCCCTCTTTTCTCTTTCTGCACCTCTCTTGCCTCTTTCTGCACCCCTGTTCCCTCTTTCTGCACCTTTCCTGTCTGTTTCTGCACCTCTTTTGCCTCTTTCTGTACCTCTGTTGCCTCTTTCTGCACTTCTCTTGCTCTTTCTGCACCCTTTGCGCCTCTTTCAGCACCTCTGTTACTTCTTTCTTCACTTCTCTTCCTTCTTTCTGCACCACTCCTGCCTCTTTCTGTACCTCTCTTGCCTCTTTGTGTACCCCTCCTACCTTTTTCTGCACCCCTCTTGCCTCTCTCTCCACCCCTCTTCCCTCTTTCTGCACCTCTGTTGGTTCTTTCTGCACCCCTGTTGTCTCTTTCTGCACTCGTCTTCCCTCTTTCTGTACCTTTCCTGCCTGTTTTTGCATCTCACTTGCCTCTTTCTGCACTTTTCTTGCTTCTTTCTACACCTCTGTTGCTTCTTTCAGCAATTCTCTTGCCTCTTTCTGCACTTCTCTTTCTTCTTTCTGCACCCCTCCTGCCTCTTTCTGTACCTCTCTTGCCTCTTTGTGCACCTCTCCTACCCCTTTCTGCACCCCTTTTGCCTCTTTTTACACCTCTGTTGGTTCTTTCTGCACTGCTCTTGCTTCTTTCTGCACCTCACTTGCCTCTTTCTGCACCTCTCTTGCATCTTTTGGCACCTCTGTTGCTTCTTTCTGCACTTCTCTTGCCTCCTTCTGCACCTCTTAGTTAGAGGTAAGTTTTAATCCCCCTGCCCTATTATGTACTAGGGCCATACAGGGGAGGTCATGCCAATCACAGGGGTACCCCAACCCATAGTGTACCCTAGTGTCTTTCAGCATAGCACTGGCTCCGGGCCTGGTTAGTCAGAGTCAGTTACCACCAGTACCCGTCAGCAAAAAGTTGGGGGCACAGGATGACTTTGCAACAAGGCCTCTTTCTGCTCCTCTGTTGGTTCTTTGTGCACATCTCTTGCTTCTGTCTGCGCCTTTCTTCCTCTTTCTGCACATGTCCTACCTCTGTAGGCATAGTTAGAAATTAGAATTTAAAAAACCTTTGAAATTCACTGAAAAAACCACAGGTTTCAGGGACGTTATAGTTAGTTGGACATTTCACTCGTACAAAACCAGAGAAATGTGGCCGTTATAGTTAGCTCAGCTAACTATAACTCGCACCCCCTCAATGCACTGCTGATGACGTCACATATTACATCATTCATGACATGGTCAGTGACATCTCAAATGACATCACTGATGACATCATCCTCGTGATATTCTGATGCACCTCCTCATACCCTAATATAACCTTTGACACACCCACTCTAAAATACAGACTACCATTTTCGAAACCATAGACACACCAATACCAGTTAGTACATACCCACTCACTAATTCCTAGGTCTACACACACATCCACTCATTAACCCATACAGTGACTCATACATGCAGTCAACCATCAATACAGCACTATCATATGCACTCACATATCTATACAGACACTCACACACCGCCAGTCATCCATAGAGTTACTCACACACCTAGTCAATCATGCAAGAATCAATCACACTCCCATTTACTTACCTATACAGCTATACACACACCACCTCACTTATTTAAACATATACTAACACATACTTACCCTCTTATACAATAACTAATACAAGCACACACTCATCCATACAGCCACTCTCACAATCACTCACTCTCACATATAGTCATTTATATACTCCAACACTCACATATTCTGCCTTTCACATATGCAGTTACTCACACATGTACCACTGAGACATCCATTCCCTCACCAACACACCCATACACACACTCACCCACCCATACAGCCCTTCACAGATGCAGTCTTGAACCCATATACCCAGTGAATCACCCACTCACACATCCATGCACAGAGTCACACCCCCCCACCCACACAGACACTCAGGCACCCACACAGATACTCAGACAACCAATCAATAACCCATATAGACCCTCATTTAGCTACTCACCAACCCATGCAACTGCTTACACACCAACTGACAAACTAAACTGTGTGAATGTCTGTATCAGTCACTAACCCATGCATTCAGTAAGACACATTTAATCACTCACTTATACAGTCAGTCACGCACCTACTAAATCATCCATTCAGTCACTTATACACCCACTCATTCTTCAATACACCTTGGCCTATATATATATAAAACATATTTAAACTTTACAGAAACACACAGTCACTGG
Source organism: Calotriton arnoldi (assembly GCA_963921515.1). Taxonomy (NCBI): domain Eukaryota; kingdom Metazoa; phylum Chordata; class Amphibia; order Caudata; family Salamandridae; genus Calotriton; species Calotriton arnoldi. The sequence goes on along the minus strand of CAWUFW010021968.1, from coordinate 67,279 downwards.
ATGATGTCATCTGTGATGTCATCAGTGATGTCATTTGAAATGTCATCAGTGATGTCATCAGTGATGTCACTGACCATGTCATGAATGATGTAATATGTGACGTCATCAGCAGTGCATTGCGGGGCGGCGAGTTATAGTTAGCTGAACTAACTATAACGGCTGAATTTCTCTGGTTTTGTATGAGTGAAATGTCCAACTAACTATAAAGTCCCTGAAACCTGTGGTTTTTTCAGTGAATTTCTAAGGTTTTTTAAATGCTAATTTCTAACTATAACGTCCCTGAAACCGTTTTTTTCAGTGAATATATATATATATATATATTTTATATTCACTGAAAAAACACAGGTTTCAGGGACGTTATAGTTAGAAATTAGCATTTAAAAAACCTTAGAAATTCACGGAAAAAAACAAAGGTTACAGGATCGTTACAGTTAAGCTGACATTTCACTCGTACAAGACCTGAGAAATTCAATCGTTTAGTTAGCTGAGCTGACTATAACTCAAGCCCCCGCAATGCACTGCTGATGATATCACATATTACATCACTCATGACATGGTCAGTGACATCACTCATGACATCTCAATGACATCACTGATGACATCATCCACATAATCTGTGATGCACCTACTCACACATCCCAATATAACCTTTCATATACCCACTCCAAATTTCAGACTACCATTCTCAAAACCATAGACAGACCAATACCAGTAAGTACAAACCCACTCACTGATTCAAAGGTCCACACACACATCAACTCACTCACCCATACAGCCACTCATACACCCAGTCATTCACCAATAAGCCTCTGATATATATCCACTCATATACCCATAGACAGTCACACACCGCCACTCACCCATAGAGCTACTCACACACCTAGTCACTCACCCAAAGAGTCAATCACAGTGCCACTTACTCACCTATACAGTTAGACACACACCACCTTACTTATTCATACAGATACTAACACATACTTACTCTCTTCTACAATCACTGACACAAGCACACACTCATCCATACAGCCACTCTCACAATCATTCACTAACACATAGAGTCACTTATATACTCCAACACTCGCATATAATGCCTTTCACATATGCAGTTACTCACTCATATACCAGAGACATCCATTCACTCACCATGCACACACTCACTCACCCATACAGCCCCTCGCAGGCACACTCATGAACCCATACACCCAGTGATTCACCCACTCATTCATCCATGCAGGGAGTCACACACCCTCTCACCCACCCACACAGACACTCATGCATCCATACAGGCACTCAGACAACCAATCAATAACCCATATAGGCACTCATGTAGGTACTCACCAACCCATGCACCCACTTACACACCAACTGACAGACTGATACAGACCTTCACACAGATTAGTCACTGACCCATGCATTCACTGAGACACATATAATCACTGCCTTATACAGTCAGTCACGCACTCACTGAATTATCCATACAGACACTCATACACCCACTCATTCTTCAATACACCCTGGCGTATATACATATATATATAACATTCTTAAACTTTTTAGAAACACTCGCAGTCACTGGATGATGTCATCAGTGATGAAATCAGTGATGTCATTTGAGATGTCAACAGTGATGTCACTGGCCATGTCATGAGTGATGTAATATGTGATGTCATCAGCAGTGCATTGCGGGGGCATGAGTTATAGTTAGCTCAGCTAACTATAACGGCTGAATTTCTCTGGCTTTGTACGAGTGAAATGTCAGCCTAACTATAACATCCCTGTAACCTTTGATTTTTCCGTGAATTTCGATGGGTTTTTGAATGCTAATTTCTAACTATAAAATCCCTGAAACCTGTGTTTTTTTCAGTAAATTTCAGTGTTTTTTTTAACTAGCAAATCGCGTTTGCAGAGTGGTGGAGAAAGGGGGCTGGGCCTCCAACCAGCGCTCAGGAAATACGCTGCGTAGGACTTACAGGAGGTACCAGGAGGGCTTCTTGGCCCTAAGGTCCCTCAGGACTAAAGTGGAATTCATCCCCCAACCAGTAGTGCACCAGGAGGTGCATTTGCAGAGTGATGGAGAAAGGGGTGCATGGCCTCCAAAGATCTCTTAGCAATCCCACTATGTGGGACTTACTGGAGGTAATAGGAGGGGTAGTTGGCCCTCAAGGATGTCCTTGGGGGCCAACTACCCCTCCTATTACCCCCAGTAAGTCCCACAAAGCAGGATTGCTGAGTTCTGATACCAGGCCACGCCCCCTTTGTCCACCACTCTGCAAGCGCGCCTCCTGGTGCGCTCTTGGTTGGGGGATGAAGTTACCTTCGCTGCTGGGGGTTCTTAGGGGCCAACTAGCCTACCTGTTACCTCCAATAAACCCCACACAGTGGGATTGCTGAGAGGTGGTCGTAGGCCACGCTCCCTTTCTCCACCACTCTGCAAACACACCTCCTGGCATGCTCTTGGTTGGGGGATGAAGTCCCCTTGCCTCTTGAGGGTCCCTGGGGGCCAACTAGCCATCCTGTTACCTCCAGTAAGCCCCACACAGCTGGATTGCTGAGAGGTGGTCAGAGGCCACGCCACCTTTCTCCACCACTCTTCAAACGTGCCTCCTGGCACACTGTTGCTTGGGGGATGAAGTCCACTTTAGTCCTGAGGTCCTTGGGACACAAGGGGACCTCATCGCCCCACCAGCAGTGCACCAAGAGGCGCGTTTGCAGAGTGGTGTGAACAGGGGCGTGGCCTCTGACCCCCTCTCAACAATCCCACTGTGTGGGGCTTACTGGAGGTAACAGGTGGGCTAGTTGGCCCCTAAAGACCTACAGCATCGAAGGGGACTTCATCCGCCAACCATGAGCACGCCAGGAGGCGCATTTGCAGAGTAGTAGAGAAAGGGGGCAGGACCTCCAGCGAGTTGCTGGCTTCCTTTTTGTTTTTAATTTAGGAAGGGGGCTGTGTGGCCCCCCTTCCCTTGACCATGTTGGGCCCCGGAGACCCCATCCCCAGGGGCCTGACCATTTTTTATTTTTTTTAATAAAATAAAAAGGGAATGGGGTGCGCGCCTCCCCCCTCCCGAGGCCGATTTCGGCCCCAGGGACCCCATCCACTGGGGCTAGGCCTTTGTTTATGTTTTTTGTTAAAGGGGAGGGGGACCGTGCAGCCCCCCTCCTGGGCCATTTTTGGCTCCGGGGACCCCATCCCCTGGGGCCAGACCATTTAAAAAAACATTTTTTAAATTCTTTTAAGGGAGAGGGGCCGCACGGCCCCCCTCTCCAGGGCCATTTTAGCCCGGGGGACCCCAGCCCCCGGGGTATGGCCACCTGTTTGGGGACCGCGGGGGAGCATGAAGGCCCCCCGCGGTCCGGCCGGCTCCCGCCTCCTGCTTGAGTCGGCTTTGCTTTTTACCCTCAGGGAGCAGCTGACATGCAGCTCGATGGGGGTAAAAAGCAAAGTGCTCCACTTTGAACAAGTACCCCATAGCAAACTGCAATGTCCTGGTGGTGCGTACCCTGGGACATTGCTGGAGCCGGCCCTGGGGGGTGGTGTTCCCCAGGGCCATTTACGGCTCCACGAGGGAGGCCGAGCAACCCCCTCCAACAATATTAAAGCCCCGGGGAGGTGGTGGTCCCCAGGGCTGTGTGGGGGGCTTGAGCCCCCCCACCCTTTATTTTATAATATAGCCCTGGGAAGGTGGCAGTCCCCGGGGCTCCGTGGAGGGGCTAGAGCCCCCCACGCATCTTTTCAATGTTGACCCGGGGAGGTGGTGGTCCCTGGGGCTGAGTGAGGGGGCAGGAGCACCCCCACATGTTTGTTTAAAATATAAAGTCCTGGGGAGGTGGCGGTCCCCCGCATGTATTTTGATCATTGCCCCCGAGTCCTGGCCCACTCGGGGGCCTAATTAAACAAAGAGCGGGAGGCCGCACTTCATTTAAAAACAAAATTCGGCCAGATTCGTGGATCAAACGCAAATCCCACCCAATACAAAATGCTTTTTTTGGTCCTGGGGGTCCCTTTGGGACACCCTGAGCAGGCCTAGGGGGTCAGGGTGTTTCTACCCTGCCCCCTTTTCTTGATTTTTAACCTTTTTTGACCTTTTTCTTGTGACTCGGTTCAACTGAGTCACAAGATGGCTGCCAACACTTCCTGGTTTGAAGTGTTGGCAGCCAATCAGATCTCAGGCATGAGATCGGGAGGGTTCGCGGATCCTCCACAGCCATATTTGTATATGTGAGAATTATTTAAATTTCTCAGGAACTACTGAACGGATTTACACCATTTAACAAAAAGAGTGCACTTTGGACCAAGAGCCACCTTTCTGCTAAATTTGGTGTAATTCCGTTTAGCAGTTCGGGCTGTAGCTGCGTCAACAATTTCCTATGAAAATTAACTTGGAGAAAAAGTGTTTTGGGACACCCCCTTTTTCTCGGCCCCTGCTTGACGGAACACCCCGAAATTTTCAGGACAGCAGCTAAAGTGAGTGGGCCATTACTTTTGAAAATTTCGCAAACATTCGTCAAACGACGCCAAAGATATTGGCAAAAGAAAAAATGCTTTATGAATAGAAACAAGGTCCTAACTATAACTACCTACTGGCGACCGCCAGTATGTAATATATCAACACACAATATATATGCACACCCACACAAAGTAAATTTAACTTATTTAAGCAATACGCTGTTTGTACATGCCGTCAAGCAGTAATAGCAGGTTTGCTGGGAGAAGATTTATGTTTACTGGAAATTTTTTAAAGTTTGTTGAACTTGCATGTGGTAAGTTAGCTAAAATTGCACAGTAAGGGTCTTTCGCTCCTCACCATTTTAATCATTTTATTATTTTACCAAATTAGGAACGTCTGGACAGAAAGGAGAGCCCATCAAAGTAAAAGTCGGGTTGGCTTATTTACATAGGAGCATCTAGTATAAAGTGAAAAATAAGGGTGTAGAAAATGTAAAGTTACAAGATGAGTTTACAAAGAGCACATTGCATTTTAGATTTCTCTTATGACATAATCTCCCTTTACCTAAAGCGGGTAAATAAAATAATTTTTTTTTTAAAGTATACGTTTTCCAGCAGGCTATTCTGTTGTAATTGATTTTACTCCCCTTCTAAACGAGACAGCTTATAGAGTATAGCTCGATTAACAACAAATAGAGAGAATTGGATACATTGCGGGATACAGTGGAAACAGTAGGTGGAAGAAGCCCCTCGTAATCGCATTTAGGTAGTACATGCTCAGGTGGTTTTAAATAAAAAAATTAATTGTTTTAAATTTAGGATGTTTGCAAATGTTTTAATTTTGTGCTTTTTGAAGGTTGATATTTTGTGGTTTTACGTACGATAGGAGAAGGATGTGCTAAATTGTACGTTTTTATTAACTGAACAATAAATTCTTATTCTTTAACTTTTTGAAGCAGATTATGAATTAAACATTACTATGGCCTGTGGAAGAAGCAAGCTGTCCGGAGTGTAACAATCGCTCTTGTTGTCCTCTTCTCACCACTCTCTATTCCTCATATCTTTCTGAAGCACTCTATTTGCATCTCACATCTCATTTCTTTTATATTCAGCAACCTCTTTTCAATTTATCCTCCTGCATTTCCTTGCAACTCCTTCACTTCACCAATCACACAATGCACATACTCATCTGTATGCACTGCATTTTCTTAAACTTTCGCCCGGTCAATATTTTGATAGCTGTGTACCTCCTTCACACACTTTTGTATATAATCACATTTGGCACACGTCACCATTGCTCTGTGCGCTCTGCAGGGAGGCCAAGGATTGGATGAGCATGTATTCTGAAACCCTTTAGACCCACTGACAGGTACTGTGTTTAGCCTGAACTCCACAGCTCTTAATTGTGGCCCACCCACAACCTGAACTCATACAGCTACATAGGAGCACATCTTTTCACACTCTGCACTATATGCGACTAGTAAGTTGCATAAAAAACATCACAGAAACACACCATCCTGGAAAAAGAAAATACTCTCAGGGAATGCAGGAGTAGGTAAAACATCAAATGTAAACAGGAACAGCATTTCTTTTCCAAGGCTGAGAGGGCAGTGTCTATTATTGCTGGCTTCAACTGTCGCCAGTGGTCGGGCACAATGGGAAGCCAGGACATTCACAAATGAGGCACCTGACCCACTAGCCTCCCCCAGCAATGCCACTAGAAGGTTGACTTTTTGCCGCAAGATTGCAGAATGGCCTGCTAAGAGTTGTTATTATGTAAGGGGAAAATGGTACAGGGAGGAAATGAAAGGCAGGGTTTAGACTATTTGAATGAATAGCAAGACCAAAGTAACATGATGGATCTCCAACCGAGGAGGAAATGTCATATCTTGCCTCATAATGGCCTATTGTGGGCCTGTGAGGGCAAGTTAAAGCAGCTTAGCAACTTCTGCAGCAGGGGAGAAAGTTAGAGAAAAGTGGTCTTTTCGGATATGAATGGCCTCAGCCACCACATGCTCTGCCCCGAAAGGACTGGGCTTTCTGCTGCGGTACAGGATGAAGGCTGGCATTGCCTTCAAGCCACCCTCTGGAATAACACCTACATTTTCTGTACTGTTGGCGGAACTACTTAGATAGAGATAAGAGCCCCCAAGAATTGTGCTGTGGCTCAACTGATTTTAAACATTTCGAGCACAGAAAGTGATTTAAAAGGAGAGAATGAGGCTTTAGAAACGCACGTATCACTATAGTGGGTTTTAAGGAGGGAGAATATTGGAGCACGAGTCTGGAAGATCAGTCACAATCTTCCGCACGGCCAAAGAACTTCATATATCGAGTCAGGAAAAATGACTCAGCATCCACCAACTACCATAGAAAACGCAAAGGTAAATTAAATGCAGTTATAATGTTACGTCACACTTGGATAACATAGTGCACAGACTCCATCTTGACTTTTCTTTAAAACGGTTTCTTTATTCAAGATCTTCTTTTAAAATCACTATACAAAATTGATATACACAAAAATACCAACAACCCACATGTGACACATATAACATTGAGTTACAAAGAAAAATATTAATGTGCTATATTGTATTGCTTTTAAAACCAGTCCAACTCCTTCTACTTTAGGACATATTCACTGTGCATAATGCATGTTTATCCAAGCTTTACTTCATCTGTCTAAAAAAATCTATTCTCATGAGGCTATTGATCATTGGCCTATGTCCCCGCTGTAGAAGTATCAAATCGTGTTAAGAAATCATTTCGAACCCTCAGATCGTGTCTAACCAACCAGATGGACTGTCCATATATCCTTTGCATAGGGATATTTTTAAATAGTTCGAAGCTGCTAGGTATTTTAGAATATTCCTAAGGCAAACCCAAGTTGTTACTTTAGATGGTGTTAGAGAGTGCTACAAGTGTACCTTGCAAATGGAGTCTTGTCTATGTCAGACGATATTATGGTGCTTCCTTGTGTCAGGGAATAGGAACTATGAACTGGAAATGAGTAATATAATTCCACCAAGATGCAGCTCTGCCAAGTACCAGGCATCAAGCGTTAGACTAACGCATTTCAGTGTGGTGCTCCGCATGACCGCACTGAAATGCATAGTCACGCATAATGCATAGCGCCTGTGCCGTGAAGGAGGAGCGCTAGTATGTTGCTTAAGCACACTTAAAGCTGAAATTGTCGCGCGCCGTGCACACTGCTCCCAGGTCAGGGGCTGGCTCAGAGTCCAAAGATCTCGTTGCTCGCTACTGAAAGTAACAATGTAACATTAATTAAGGATTCACCCAACAACCCAGGCCGCGCGGCATATTTGATGCATTAGTGATGACTGACTTGTGAATAAGTGCCGCCCAATGAGAGACCTGGGGTGAGGTCAATAGGAGTTTTTTGACACACAGGCAGGACTTCCTGCTGCCGCCCGCGGAGGCGCCAGGGCGGGTGGCTGCAATGCACATGGTTTGGGCAGGCTGGAAATGTTAGTACTGTTTGCACCGCAGTATTATTGGCCCAGCCACGACCGGAACCGACCCACCTCACCACCAGAGGCTGAGTAAACATCACGTCCTGTGCAGCCAGGCCTGCTAAAGCGCCTCGGAATCGTGCGGGCCGGCGTTTGCCTCAGGAGCTGTTGCGGCCGTGACGACGAGGCGGCCTGTTATTGTCGTTAAACAGCCAAACGCAAGTGAGTAGTGCCTGGATGAGTGAACTCTCACTCTGATTGTTGAATTTCAGTTTTCTTTTTGGCGCTAGCCGCAGTGCGCAGGTCACAGTGGACTGGTGGTGCCGGTCCAACAAATGGCTTTAAACACGGCCGACAGCACCGTCAAATTAATCAGCAGAGAGGGAGCCTAGTGTAGTAGCACTAGGTCTGTGACAGCCTGCTGGTGTGATCGCTGGTGCCGCTGTCTGCGGGGCTGGGCAGCTGACCTAATTTTCAGGTTGGGTGTCACTCATAGTTGTTGAAATGTCACTCATAATTGCACCGAAATTATGAAAATGTCACACATGGCAATTTTAAACCTTGGCAGCTATGAAGATGCTGGATCTACAGTTCCACCATCAATGAGTAACAATAATTCTGAGAGTCCTGTAACAAATGGAAAGCCGGTATATTAAAGTCCTGTCCCATAACAAGGACAAAACCCTAGTTTCCATGCAGCCATTCATAATAGTGCGAACTTGATGTGCCTTATTTTTGTATATCTTCTCTATGTAGTAATATCGGAGCATAATTTTACATCATAAAATTTGAAGCGCCCTGTGCCCTTTATTGATGTCATATACTCATCCTATGCCATAGGTAGCACATTGTAATTTTACTATTTTTTGTGATATACATTAGATGGTACACATGATATCTTATTGTCGTTTATAGGTTCTGGCTCTCAAATTACAATGTGCTGCTTATGGCATACGTAGCACACTTACATCTGCGAACAAAGCCTCCCGCAACAGAACTATTCCAGTTTGCTGGTATGTGCTTGGTGTTTTGTGCACTTCCCCCTTTTTTCTGACATTGTATTTAAACAATATTTTGTTTCGAGGGGGCGCATCAAAATCCTTCCTGTCTATATGACCATGGTAAAATTTGATGTTGCATATTTCTGCTGCCTTTTAGTAAAGATGATTTTAGTAATGAGGCAGTATCCCATATATAATCTGTTTTAGTAGTTACACAGGCGGCAGGCCTTTGAAGCTTTCTTTTTGTGGACCCTGCCCATCCTGGGGAAGGAGGCATGACACCTCTGCCCAGGATGTGCTTTGTTTCCAAACCTAGAGGGCTCTCTTTCCAGGTGTACAGAAACATGTCTGGTGGTGGCAGATGGCTGGTAGCTAGGCAGGAAGCACACTAGGGCTGGTCATTGTTTAGGGGGCATCTCTAAGATGCCCTCTGAGTGCATTTTACATGAAATCCGACACTGGCATTAGTGCTGGCTTAATGTGCTGAGAAGTTTGATACCAAACTTCTCAGTCTTCAGTAAAGCCATTATGGAGCAGGGGAGTTTGTGATGACAAACTCCCAGCCCATCTACTCAAGATGGCTTCACTGCACTTACAATGTCTGTGAATGGTGCAGACACTGTAGGGGCACAGCACTCGTGCTACTGTGCCCTCCCCTGTGGTATAGTGCACCCTGCTAGATGGGTGACTTGTCTATGCCACAGGCAGTGTTTGTTAGGTATGACACCCAGGGACAGGTGCCATGTCGAATTTTGGGTTTCGGGTCCCACGCTGACACACAGTCTGCAGTGGCAGGGTCTATGTATCAGGTGAGGAGTTTCTGAGGGGGGTGGCATAGTACATGCTGCAGCCCTCAGAGGCTCTCTCTGGTCACAAGGCCCTTTGGTACCAGGGGTACCTTTTACAAGGGACTTACATGTGGGCCAGAGGTTGTGCCAATTGTGGATGCAAAGGTACAGTTTTGGTAAAGAACACAACTGCTGGGGCCTGGTAAGCAGGATCCCAGCACACACTTTAGTCAGGTTGGCATCAGTTCTATGCAAAAAGTTAGGGGTAACCATGCAAAAAGGGGCACTTTCCTACATCCAGGAGCTAGGCTGGAAGATTGGAATGGCATCGGCATAAGCCCGGGAATGGGTTCAAAGTGGTCAGCTGGTGTCAGGAAAGGGCCCACTAGCAGAAGTCCAAATGGGGGCAAAAGTGCCTCTTAGGGGCCTAAATGTATTGTTATATGAAGCTAAAGAAGCTATGACCAAAAAATAAATTTTAGTTAAAGTACTTTGTATTAATACTGTTTTTATGCAGCTTACAAGGAAACAAGTAAAATATATATACAATGAGTGCTCATTCTTACAAGTGGTCTCAGGGAGGCCTCACAGGTCCTCGTGTAGCCTGGGCTACTATTAATGGGTGCAGTATTAATCTACAGAAACACTTTCAAAGGGAGTCCGAGCGGGACTCATTAAGCAATGTATGCCGGGACACATGGTACAGAATGACATCACATTTATTAGCAACATAAATGGAGTATCATTCAAATGTCAGCGATAATAGTTCTGGTGCTCACAAGAAAAATGCAAGTGGGTGAAGTGAAAGTGCTTAGTGACATTAAAAGCTTTACATCGCATTGACAACAAACTACAAAACTCCAATCTATTCAATTACAATGGAGGAGTTTTGGTTGTGAGGTCGACGGCGTTTCGATCTTATTAACTAAAGATCATCATCAGGACTGTAGTGTGAGCAAGTAGAATCTAAGTTAGGGCGTCTCAAAATAGAGGACGTGGGAATGTGGCCTGAACGCGGAGGTAGCGTGGGGCGATGCCCAAAGCCGGAGGAGCTTAGTGGATTGAATCAGGGTTCGGGGTGAGTTCAAATCCAAACAGGGAACCGGGGAGGGAATCGTCGGCAGCGAGGGAATAATTTGTGGACCGGGGTGAGTCCGGAGTTTCAGTGAATCTAATGGGAGCGCATTCGAGCCGATGCGAATCCGGATTTGCATCGGCTCGACTGCCGTAATTGAATAGATTGGAGTTTTGTAGTTTGTTGTCAATGCGATGTAAAGCTTTTAATGTCACTAAGCACTTTCACTTCACGCACTTGCACTTTTTCGTGTGAGCACCAGAACTATTATTGTTGAAATTTGAATGATACTCCATTTATGTTGCTAATAAATGTGATGTCATTCCGTACCCTGTGTCCCGGCATACATTGCTTAATGAGTCCCGCTCGGACTCCCTTTGAAAGTGTTTCTGTAGATTAATGCTGCACCCATTAATAGTAGCCCAGGCTACACGAGGACCTGTGAGGCCTCCCTGAGACCACTGTTCCTTTCAACTACATATACCACCCCTGGTCTTACTACGGGGGTACCCTTGTTTTTTATACACATTCTTACAAGTGAACACACAGTGCTGAAACAGTGAAAAGATGGCACAAAGGAGAACACACGCAAAGAAAATAGTGTGAAGGCCGAAGGAACAAGTAACATTCCTTCGGTAACGCATTATGTGGTAGAGACTATCTAGCTGCAGATTCCTTACCTTAGAATATTCCCCAGGCATCAGACTGGGCCCGGAGATTTTTGAGCAGTAGCCCTGTGTGTCGGTAGGTGGCGTTCAGCTCCACCAGAAGTAATGTGTGCCGTGCTTATATAGGTGCCACCCAAGCATGCTGAGGTCAGTTTCTTTTTGTGACTTTCCACGCCAGAAGTGTGGAGCCACGAAGAATGCTGACACACTGGTGTGTATTGCTAAGGCCCTGAGAAGGGTGACCCTATCTTGAAATCAGCTCACAGAGCGGGGAGGATGGGAGGGTCGGTAAGGAATCTGCAGCTGGATAGAGTCCCTACCAGATAAGGCATTACCAAAGCTCAGTAATTTGTTTATCTGAGAGACTTCTAACTGTAGATTCCTTACCTTAGAATAGATACCCAAGCAACATCTCCCCATAGGTGGGACTGCAAAACAGATTAAACCAAAAGTCCTGCAGGACAGAACAGGCAAAGTGCCCATCACAACAGACCTGACCATCCAGACAGTAATGTTTAGTTAATGTGTACAAGGACGCCCACGTTGCTCCCTGAGAGATGTCCAGGACAGGGACTCCACATGCTAGTGCAGTGGTCGCAGCCTTGGCTCTGGCAGAATGAGCATGCAAGCCCTCAGGGGGTTGCTTTCTTGCAAATGCATAGGAGATTTGTATGCAGAGTACTATTCATGGTGAGATGGTCCTTATCAGCACAGCCTTCCATTTCTTAGCTCGACATACCTACAAAGAGTTGATCGTCCACCCAGAACTCTTTTCGTGATCTAGGTACAAAGACTACGCTCTTTTTGGGTTGAGACAATGGACTTTCTCCCCTTCTTTTGAAGGGTGAGGCTGAGCAAAGAAGTTAGGCATGGTGAGGGTTTGACCTACATTAAAAGGTGTAACAACCTTCAGGAAAAAGGAAGCACAGGCTCACAGAACCAGCTTGTCAGAGTAAAAGGTGATATAAGAAGGGTGGCCAGAGAATGCCTGCAGTTCACTAACCCTCCCGGCCAAAGTTATGGCCACTAGAAAAGCTGTCTTGATGGTAAGCAGGTGATGTGAGCAGTTGTGTTGCAGCTTGAAAGGCGAAAACATAAGGAAGGTCTGACCCAGATTAATATTGGGGCATGATGAATGGCCTGGGAAGTAGCATGTGCTGTAGACCTTTGATGAATTTAGTCACAACAGGTGACTTGAAAAAAGAAGGTTGGCCGGGCAGCTGTAAGAATGCCGAAATGGAGGACAAATAATCTTTAACAGTGCCCAAAGCAGAGCTCTGCAGTGCCAGAGAAAGAACAAACAAGAGAACTTGGGATAAGGGTGCAGGATGAGTATCAATATTCTTAAATGCACAGCATGCCACAAATTTGTCCCAAAGGCAGGAGTATACCATCTTGGTGTAGGGACACCTGGTTGATAGAATTACATTACAGGCTTTGGGAGAGAGGTTGAAAGGTCAACTGTCACCACTCAATCTCCAAGCATGAAAGCAGAGCACCTTCAGGTTTCGGTGCAGGACTCTGCCCTGCTGCTGGGACACAAAATCCTCCTGAAGGGGTAGCCTGAACAGAGGACTGATGGTCATGCTCAGGAGCTTGGGATACCAGACTCTTCATGCTCAATCCGAGCCACAAAAATAACATGGGCCCTTGAGAAATCTGGGCTGCTGTGGTGTTGCCCCTGAACACCTGCACCAGCCTTCCCCTGATAAAAGGAAGGAAGGCTTTCAATGCCAGTCGGATCATCTGAAGCTCCATCAGATTGTTGTGGAATCTTGAATCTGCCAGAGACCAGAGCCCTCTCATCTCCACCTCTCCCAGCTAGCCACCCCCGCTCAGGAGTGACTCATCTGTCACTACAGTCAGCTCTGGCTGGAGAAGGTAAAGGGGTCTTGCGCTGACCCAGTTGTGGTTCATCAATCACCACTGCAGGTCTTTTGTGGTTCCCTCCAAGACCTAGACCATGTCAGAGAGATTCCCCTGATGCTGCACCCATTGCAACTTCAGGTCCCACTGCTTAGCCCGCATATGCCAATGGGCATATGTCACTGCCTGGATGCAGGAGGCCATCAGGCTCAATGGCCTCAGAGTCAGTCTCACTGAAATCCAGAATAAAGGCTGAAACATCGGTATGATAGCTTGAATATCCTGGACTCGTCGCTCGTGAGGATAGATCTGAAACCGCACTGTGTACAGATCAGCTTCAATGAATAGGAGCGTCTGAGAGGGTGTCAGGTGTGACTTCGGCACATTGATAGTGAACCCCAGCGAATGCAGTAGGTTCATGCTGCAACCACCGCCATTATCTTGGTGAGCAGTCAAGGGGCGATGGTAAAGCCAAAAGAGAGCACGGCGAACTGAAAGTGCTCTTGGCCTACCGTGAACGGAAGACAGGACGGGTGTGGTGTCCTACTGTTGTGTTTATTATGTTTCAGCCTTGTTTCCAAGGCTTCCTGTAGAATGCTCTGTTTAGGAATGTTTGAACTTGAATGTAGTCAGTTACTGCTGTGGTCTGGAGGATGAGGTCTCTTGGGAAGAACCTGCAATAAACCGTCCTTCATATCCAACCTACGCCTCCTGTGTCTTCTATTGAGGTGCCCATCACCTCATTTTGGCGACGAGGATGGGATGTTGTTGGTTGCCTGACTTTGCCTGGCCCCTGCGTGGATTCTTTGAGCGACGTCACCCTCGCGGACATTCTGAGCAACGTCCAGACGTCGGCGGCCATTTTGAAGGTCCTTCTAGCAATTGACTGCCTGACCTTGCCTGGTCTAGTCGAATCTGCTTTGCGGGACATTACACTTGAGGAAAGCGTCTTTTCTACTCCAACACATATCCGGCGTTGCCTGTTATTGTATAGGTCCTTGCCTGACCGTTTGTTGCCTCTGCATTAGTTTCAGTTAAAGCCTGCGGGTAAGTGGGTCTACCTTTATTCTCACGCTGATCTGCGCAGCTTACGTGCAGGCATTTTGCTCAGAGCAAATTTCATTTTCTGTTGCGCTGATCTGCACAGCTTACGTGCAGGCACCTGCTGTATCCATCTTTCATACGCTGATCTGCACAGCTTAGGTGCAGACTCTGGGTCTACCTTTATTCTTCACACTGATCTGCACAGCTTACGTGCAGACTCCTGGCATTACTAACGTTGTCTTTCACGCTGATCTACACAGCTTATCTTTCATTGTTATTTATTCCTACAAGTTGTTACGTATCTTGTCTGCCTGGTACTTTGTCATCCTTTTGCTGTCAGCTTGTGTTTTACTATTTCCGTCATGCAAAATGTCACTCCTCCGCCGTTTTTTCTGTCTGTTCCTGGTGATCCTCCGTTATCCTGGCTCAAATGGAAGAAAGTTTTTACTAATTATGCCAGAGTGTGTGGCACTTCATTAAGTGCTGAAACAAAATCTTCTCTGTTTCTGAATTGTCTGGGATGTGAGGGGCAAGATGTGTTTGAACATCTCCCAGATCTTCCTGACAGTGAAGCGTCCACACTGAACGAATATGAGATCTGTATAAGGAAAATGGATTTCCATTATCTTCCAAAAGATAGTATGATTTTAGAAAGGTACCACTTTGGGAAGAGAATGCAAAGGCAAGAAGAGTCGGTGGAACAGTATGTGACCTCTTTGCGCAAGTTAGCTTCTACATGCTCCATTGATGGTAGTCTCGAGGAAAGACTTCGAGATCAGCTGATGTTGGGTTGTTCTTTAGATAAAGCTAAAGAAAGTCTTTGGCAGAAGGACAATCCTTCTCTTCAAGAGGTGTTAACTACGCTGAAAATGCACGAACATTCCAAAACTTGTGTTGAGGCAATCCGTAAAGATACTGTTAGTGGTAAGAATGACGGTGGAGAAGTTAAGGAGGTTAAGATCCAATCTTCTGAAAGATCTCACAGGTGTGATCCTAAGGGTAGGGAAAATACTAACAGGTATATTCACCCTAATGTTAACACAAAAACAGTTGTGGGTAAGTGTTTCAGGTGTGGTAATTCAGGTCACATGGCTAACTTCAAGGACTGTCCAGGGTGGAAGGTTGTTTGTTCCATATGCAAAAAGAAGGGTCACCTTTCGAAATGTTGTCGATTTAGTAAAGAACAGAAGAAGGTGAGAGAAGTTGACATCTATGATCAGGATGATCTAGAAGTAATTGTTTGTCAGGTCTGTGAACGAGTAGTTGATGGGCCATTTGAGCAAGTTTTGGTCAATGATAATGCAGTTAAAATGTTTTTCGATTCTGGTGCAAACATTACGCTTATACCAAAAGTTTTCTATGATAAACAACTTTCTGGAAAAGTGGTTCTTTTAAAACCAGACATCATACCTAGGGGTTATGGTGGACAAATAATCGACTTGTTGGGTTATTTCTTGGGCACCATCGATTTTAAAGGAAGGGTGGTTGCAGCTAAAATTTATGTCTCCATGAAAGGTGATTCTCTTATCAGTTGGAGTCATCAACGTGACTTACATGTATATTTGGATCCTAATCGGTCTTCCTCAGTTTGTTTGAGTGGAATTGCCTGCAGTGGCGACTATTACAGGTGGTGAGACTTGGATTACAAAATTTCCTGATGTTTTTAGCAATAAATTGGGTTGTCTAAAAAATTATGTGCACCTTATAAAGCTAAAAGTTGATGCCATGCCAAGAGTAGCGAAGGTCAGAAATGTGCCTCTGTTAGTCAGAGGAAAAATGAAAACAGAATTGGACAAACTGTTGCAGAATGGAGTTATTCAAGAAGTCGAAGCCACAGAGTGGGTTTCTCCGGTGGTGATGGCTCACAAGAACAATGGGGAGGCCCGGCTGTGCATTGACTTGAGGGAGTTGAACAAAGCCGTGGTTGTTGACCATTATCCCATTCCCAACATATCAGAGATTTTATCCTCTTTGGATGGGGCTACACATTTTTCAACATTGGATCTCTCCTCGGCTTACCATCAAGTAAGACTTCATCCCTCATGTCAAGATCTCATGGCCTTCATTACTCCTTTCGGAACTTTTAAATTCCTTAGAATGCCGTTTGGGCTCATATCTGCAGCTTCGGTATTTCAAAGAGTGATGGAGAGTCTGCTGAGTAGTATTGATGGGGTAAAAGTTTACCAAGATGATGTTCTGGTCCATGGTGTAAATTTGCAAGAACACAACAAAAGGTTGATGGAAGTTTTGTCAAAAATTCAAGATTCTGGTCTCACCCTAAGACTGGACAAGTGTAAATTTGATGTTAGTGAAATAGAATATTTGGGTCACTTGGTATCTGGTGATGGGATTAGACCCAAGCCCTCTTTAGTTGATACTATATCTCGTTTTAATTTTCCACAAAACAAAGATAAACTTGTAAAGTTCTTGGGTATGGCAGAGTTTTACAATAAATTTGTGCCTTCCTTTGCGCAGAAGACTGAATGCATGAGAGAACTTTTTAAAAAAGGACGCGAGTTTGTTTGGAGTCAAGCTTGTTGTGAGGAATTTGATACTATTAAGAAATGTTTGTGTGAAGCTCCGAATTTGGCCAGTTTTGACACATCCAAAGAGTCATATATCATGACTGAGCCAGTTGTAAAGGTGTGGGTGCTGTTTTGCTTCAACCAAGTAAAGAGGTTGATAATACTATTTTGTTCATATCTAGACCTCTTAGGGGAGCTGAACTCAACTACTCAGTTGTGGAGAAGGACGCATTGGGGGTCTACTGGGCTATTCGAAAATTAAAGAAATTTCTGTGGGGCAAACATTTTACTGTTGTGTCTGATCATAAACCTTTAAAAGAAATTTTGGGGGAAAAAGGTATAGATTGTGTCTCCCATAGAATAAGGAAATGGGTGGTTGCTCTGCAGGACTTTGAATTTGTAGTGTCATATTTACCAGGTTCTAGCAACATCCTTGCGGATTGTTTGTCGAGACTGGGTGGTGCTGATGCTCAAGATTCTTCTGATGATGAAGATGGTTTTGCTGGAGAGGATGTTGTTGAGGATTTGAAGGTGTGTGTGGTGAGCGAAGGTGTTCTTACGGAAAGGGAATGGTCTTGTAGTTTAAATGCGGATGCCACTTTACAACAAGTCATTTCCTATGTACAAGGTGGGTGGTGCGGGAAGAATGATTGCGCTGAACAACTTAAGGGGTATTGGAATGTGAAAGAAGAGTTGTCGGTGTAGAATGGCTTACTCTTTAGAGGTACAAAATTGGTAGTGCCAGAGGATCTACATGATAAAGTGGTAGGCAATGCCCATTCGAGTCATATGCCAATACTGATATTGATACAAAAAGTCTTTTCAACAATCACACGTGACACTCTTAGTGATCGAAAAAATAAATTTTTTAATATTTTATTTTTCATTGTAAGTTTCAGTGAATATTTTCATGATTTAATTCATTTTTTCACATAAACATTACACAATATATGAACCACAAAACACTATACAATATACAAAAGACAATGCTATACATTTAAAAGCTTAAAAACATTATTTGAGAAAGCTCAAATCCTACCCACAAGTAAACAGAAAAGAAAAAGAAAAGAATGGAAACCCAAGGGAAAGGTTGGAAAGAGAATAGTCAAAGATTTTTTGAAAAAACACTGTCCCAGGGGAGAGTTCCGGCCAAACTGTTCAGTATTCAGGTCATGAAAACTGAATTTAATTGTTTACTAAGTACTCTATCAACCTGATTCTTCACATTTATAATCAGACTCGTTTGGACAAAACAACAAGGTCTACGCGTTTCAAACCCATTATTAATTTAAGGGTTTTCCTCAGGACCTAGGAAAAGAGCTGTAAAACAAAAAAGAAAGGTGCAAGTGTTACCATCATTTCAGCCAAGCCAGCACTCACACATACCTCTATTCGTTATTTTACAATCAAGACATTTTACCTTGTCTATTCTTTTGTCAGCACCTTTGTGCTTTTCAGCGTCTCAGTCGCTGTTCACGTTAGGACAAATTGTACTGCTAACCAACAAACAAAAAAACAAAAAAACAAAAAACATGGCAAGGGAGAATTAGTTCACCCACCTCCATTTCCACACCTACCAACAAGATCACAGTTACTATATTTATTCCTGTTACCTTTGTAAACCGCAAATTTTGGTCCAACAATAGTTTCACAAAAGGTGACACAGATTATCATTAAACTCAGTCAATAGTACCTGCCAAAAACGGGAAAAAGAAAGGTACACTTCATGAACAACCGTTCAGAATTTATTAACAACGCCTTGTTTGTCTAATCACACGAGGTCTACCACATACCTTAAATGCTTTCTTAGCGGCGTCTAATACAAATAGTTGCAGTTTCGTGGAGTGAATCTGCAAAGACGTAAAAACGAAACAAAACGTTGCTTCCTCCGAGTATATAGTTCAAAAGCAAAAACCAAGAAAGCTAAGTACCAGCAGTCTTTCTTTACCTCGCATTTCACAGTTAAGAGCCGTATGACATCGCCCGTCTGTCTGCAATCCCAGCGCGTTGCCAACGGACTCTGACGCTTTTGTATGTCATCACGCTATGCGTCAATTGACTTCCTCGATATTCAGTTTTTTTTTAAAAAGAGAGAAAGGAAGAAAACAAGAACTTTATTAATTCAGATGTATGAATGTTTGACCAATAACAAAAGCTCGGTAAGGACCAACTAGTTGTTTCAACTTCAACCAGATTCACATCGCGGAACCCGTACAGCCCCAATAAAATGGGTTTGTTGTTACAATCATTTTGTATCCACTCAAAGTGTATTCTGGGTAATGTAGTCCAAAACTTTGTTGGACATAATACAGGGTGTCTTTTATTATCGGGCTTTAAAGATAATCGGTCATTACAAGTTATGGATCTCCGAAAGTTCATTTAATCCATTGACAGCTGTGTTAAATTTCACTATCAACAGTGCTTCTCTTTGGAGTAATGTCCTCTCAACATCTCCTCCTCTAGAGTTGTTCTCAATTTTGGACAGGACTGACCATTTCAGATCACTCACATTGTGATTGTGCGACACCCAATGGTTCACCAAAGGTGCATTAGCTACTTTTCTACGGATTCTGGACATATGTTGCGTAATACGTTGGCGAGCCTCTTGGTTCGTTTTACCAATATATAGTTTTGGGCATGGACAAATAATGCCATAAACTACATTTTTACTTTTACAATTCGTAAAAAAATCATGTTTCCATTTGGTATTGTTAAACTCAAAGAAGGCACCCTCTATTGTTTGCGAGCAACAAGAGCATGTTCCACATTTATGATGTCCAGTAATCGGGGGTAAACCAAGTTGTGTTCTTAACGTGCTTCTATTTTGGGGTCTTTGTGCTGCTGCGCGAACAATTTGGGTTCCAACACTTTTGTCCTTTTTCAAAGCAAATAGAGGTTTGCTCCATGATGTATGAATCTTCTGTACAAGGTGCCAGTTTTGGTTGATCACTCTTTTTAGAAAATTGGTCCGAGAACAAAATGTTGTGACACACACCAATCGTTCAATAGGATCCTTTTTCTTTGCTTGTAATAAAACCTCCCTAGGGGTCCACCATGCTCGTTTTAGTGCTTGTTTCAACAATTTTTTGGGTAACCTCTCGCTTTTAATTTTTCTAAAAGGTTACCTGCATGGAACATGTATTCATCTTTGGTTGAACAATTCCGTTTTATTCTTAGAAATTGTCCTACTGGGAGGTTATCACGCAAACTGCGTGGATGATGGCTCGAGTAGTGTAGAGCTTTATTTCGGTCAGTCAATTTTGTATGTAACGAAGTGCTCAAAGTGCCATGAGAACTATACACTTCTACATCAAGAAATGTTATAGTATTAGGGCTGGAATTCAGACTAAATTGAATATCCGGTGTCCGTTGGTTCAACCAATTGTGAAACACTGTTAATTCTGTCAAAGTTCCATTCCAAATAAGGAATACATCATCAATGTATCGAACATACATTGTGATCTTAGTCCAAAAGGGGTTATTTCTGTAAATGAACCGCTCCTCATATTGTGCCATGAACAATATCGCCAATTCCGGCGCAAAGGGACAGCCCATGGCCGTCCCTTTTATCTGAAAATAGTAATCATGTTCAAACTTAAAATAGTTCTTTTTAAGAGCGAACTTTGCAAGGTCCATTATAAAATCACTCGGAACTCTTATTGGTCTTTCTCTTTTCTCCAGAAAGATTTCAATAGCATTTAATCCTTCATCCTGCGGTATTTGGGTGTAAAGAGACACCACATCTATAGTGACCAGTAGTTGATTTTCAGGTGAGAACTGAATAGTTTGAATTCTGTTTAGAAAATCAGTCGTATCCTGCAAATGAGATGGAACGTCAGCCAGAAAGGGTTTTAAGAAAAAATCCACATTTTGAAATCGGTTCCAATAGTGAACCGCATCCCGACACTATCGGGCGACCTGGGGGTTGTGTATCATTTTTATGGATTTTTGGGAGTATATATAGTAACGGGACCCTAGGATGTTTTTTGTTTAGAAAAGTGAATTCCTTCTTGCCAATGATCCCCAGATGGAAGGCATTCTGTAATATAGCCATAAGTTCTCCCTGAATATCCGCTGTAGGATCCATAGTGATCTTCCGGTAACATTGAGTATCTTGAAGTTGTCTTAAAACTTCTGTCTGGTAATTACCAGTGCTCATGATTACTATTGAGCCCCCCTTGTCCGCGGGTTTTATGGTTATTGTATTGTCCGATTTCAATGTAGTTATCGCTTCTTTTTCTGCTTTAGTGATGTTATATTTTACAAAGTCTTTCTTATTTTCTATTTGTGAAATTGCTGACAGAACTGTTCTTTCAAAAGTTATTATTTCTTTAGGTACTTTGTTTGCCGGTGGACAGAAAGTTGATTTTTCCCGGAATCCGGTTACCTCTGTATTTGGTACATATTCATTGGCAAGAAAAAAGGACTTGAGCCTAATTTTTCTACAAAATTCAATAATCTCCATTTTCATTTTTTACTAGATCTGTTGTTCTAGTCGGGACAAATGATAAACCTTTTTCCAAAATAGATTGTTCTGCATCCGAAAGATCCCGATCTGATAAATTGAAAATGGGCGATGGCATTATGTTTTGTAGTGTTGATGCCTGGTTGACATTTCCCATGACTGATTTTGATATTTGTTCCGGGGGCGGGATGGCTGTTGGCCTCTGCCTAAAAAAGGCTGCTGTTGCTGATTGTTTTTGCGTCGATTTTGTTGCTGATTTCCTTCTGAATTATCAGTCTCACTGCCCGAAGATGAAGATGTGTCCGAAAATGAAATAAACGTATTCCTTGATCGTCCTTGGAATTCAGAGAGATACCGTCGTGAATCTGGACGTGAATAAAAATCTGTTTGTAAATAAGGATAAGTTGTTTCTACGGAAAAAAAATTCTTGTCTTTTTCAAATTTGGTTGCTTTTTGGTTGATGGAAAAGTCTTTGAAGTCCGCTATATCTTTTTCGACTTTCGCTAACAACGCTTTAGCATCTGTAATTGACTGAGGTTCTTTTTGACTCCACCTTGGGTAGGAGTTTTTGTTTTTGTCGTAAAAAGTTGTTGTTTGTGTAGTGAATAAGCACTGCTGGTTTTGCTTAACCAGCAAGCTCTCTTGAATATGGCTGATCAGGATACGTTTGCCTATACTGAGGACCACATACAGAAATTGATCGGCACTCAATCTCTTTTACCTCTGTGTCATTGAGCACTTCTGCAAAGCAGCAAAATGAGTCAGATAAACTTATTCGATTAAAGAAAAAACAAATACGGACGGATTTACATGGCCATTTTTTACTTGAGCATTTAAAGGCAGGCACTATTCCAGCAGGCCTCCAAATCCGCAATATCCCAGTGATATTCACAGAAGATCCTATCTATAAGAAAGGTTACAGTTTTATTGAAACTAAATGTAGTCGCGACCTTATGGTATTGACAATAGAAACAGCGCACCGACTGTCTCAACAACAGCTCCTTGAAATCTCGACATTGGAACAAGAAATAAAAGATAATCAGTCAATTACAGATGCTAAAGCGTTGTTAGCGAAAGTCGAAAAGATATAGCGGACTTCAAAGACTTTTCCATCAACCAAAAAGCAACCAAATTTGAAAAAGACAAGATTTTTTTTTCCGTAGAAACAACTTATCCTTATTTACAAACAGATTTTTATTCACGTCCAGATTCACGACGGTATCTCTCTGATTTCCAAGGACGATCAAGGAATACGTTTATTTCATTTTCGGACACATCTTCATCTTCGGGCAGTGAGACTGATAATTCAGAAGGAAATCAGCAACAAAATCGACGCAAAACAATCAGCAACAGCAGCCTTTTTAGGCAGAGGCCAACAGCCATCCCGCCCCGGAACAAATATCAAAATCAGTCATGGGAAATGTCAACCAGGCGTCAACACTACAAAACATAATGCCATCGCCCATTTTCAATTTATCAGATCGGGATCTTTCGGATGCAGAACAATCTATTTTGGAAAAAGGTTTATCATTTGTCCCGACTAGAACAACAGATCTAGTAAAAATGAAAATGGAGATTATTGAATTTTGTAGAAAAATTAGGCTCAAGTCCTTTTTCTTGCCAATGAATATGTACCAAATACAGAGGTAACCGGATTCTGGGAAAAATCAACTTTCTGTCCACCGGCAAACAGAGTACCTAAAGAAATAATACCTTTTGAAAGAACAGTTCTGTCAGCAATTTCACAAATAGAAAATAAGAAAGACTTTGTAAAATATAACATCACTAAAGCAGAAAAAGAAGCGATAACTACATTGAAATCGGACAATACAATAACCATAAAACCCGCGGACAAGGGGGGCTCAATAGTAATCATGAGCACTGGTAATTACCAGACAGAAGTTTTGAGACAACTTCAAGATACTCAATGTTACCGGAAGATCACTATGGATCCTACAGCGGATATTCAGGGAGAACTTATGGCTATATTACAGAATGCCTTCCATCTGGGGATCATTGGCAAGAAGGAATTCACTTTCCTAAACAAAAAACAATCTAGGGGCCCGTTACTATATATACTCCCAAAAATCCATAAAAATGATACACAACCCCCAGGTCGCCCGATAGTGTCGGGATGCGGTTCACTATTGGAACCGATTTCAAAATATGTGGATTTTTTCTTAAAACCCTTTCTGGCTGACGTTCCATCTCATTTGCAGGATACGACTGATTTTCTAAACAGAATTCAAACTATTCAGTTCTCACCTGAAAATCAACTACTGGTCACTATGGATGTGGTGTCTCTTTACACCCAAATACCGCAGGATGAAGGATTAAATGCTATTGAAATCTTTCTGGAGAAAAGAGAAAGACCAATAAGAGTTCCGACTGATTTTATAATGGACCTTGCAAAGTTCGCTCTTAAAAAGAACTATTTTAAGTTTGAACATGATTACTATTTTCAGATAAAAGGGACGGCCATGGGCTGTCCCTTTGCGCCGGAATTTGCGATATTGTTCATGGCACAATATGAGGAGCGGTTCATTTACAGAAATAACCCCTTTTGGACTAAGATCACAATGTATGTTCGATACAGTGATGATGTATTCCTTATTTGGAATGGAACTTTGACAGAATTAACAGTGTTTCACAATTGGTTGAACCAACGGACACCGGATATTCAATTTAGTCTGAATTCCAGCCCTAATACTATAACATTTCTTGATGTAGAAGTGTATAGTTCTCATGGCACTTTGAGCACTTCGTTACATACAAAATTGACTGACCGAAATAAAGCTCTACACTACTCGAGCCATCATCCACGCAGTTTGCGTGATAACCTCCCAGTAGGACAATTTCTAAGAATAAAACGGAATTGTTCAACCAAAGATGAATACATGTTCCATGCAGGTAACCTTTTAGAAAAATTAAAAGCGAGAGGTTACCCAAAAAAATTGTTGAAACAAGCACTAAAACGAGCATGGTGGACCCCTAGGGAGGTTTTATTACAAGCAAAGAAAAAGGATCCTATTGAACGATTGGTGTGTGTCACAACATTTTATTCTCGGACCAATTTTCCAAAAAAAGTGATCAACCAAAACTGGCACCTTGTACAGAAGATTCATACATCATGGAGCAAACCTCTATTTGCTTTGAAAAAGGACAAAAGTGTTGGAACCCAAATTGTTCGCGCAGCAGCACAAAGACCCCAAAATAGAAGCACGTTAAGAACACAACTTGGTTTACCCCCGATTACTGGACATCATAAATGTGGAACATGCTCTTGTTGCTCGCAAACAATAGAGGGGGCCTTCTTTGAATTTAACAATACCAAATGGAAACATGATTTTTTTACGAATTGTAAAAGTAAAAATGTAGTTTATGGCATTATTTGTCCATGCCCAAAACTATATATTGGTAAAACGAACCAAGAGGCTCGCCAACGTATTACACAACATATGTCCAGAATCCGTAGAAAAGTAGCTAATGCACCTCTGGTGAACCATTGGGTGTCGCACAATCACAATGTGAGTGATCTGAAATGGTCAGTCCTGTCCAAAATTGAGAACAACTCTAGAGGAGGAGATGTTGAGAGGACATTACTCCAAAGAGAAGCACTGTTGATAGTGAAATTTAACACGGCTGTCAATGGATTAAATGAACTTTCGGAGATCTATAACTTGTAATGACCCATTATCTTTAAAGCCCGATAATAAAAGACGCCCTGTATTATGTCCAACAAAGTTTTGGACTACATTACCCAGAATACACTTCGAGTGGATACAAAATGATTGTAACAACAAACCCGTTTTATTGGGGCTGTACGGGTTCCGCGATGTGAATCTGGTTGAAGTTGAAACAACTAGTTGGTCCTTACCGAGCTTTTGTTATTGGTCAAACATTCATACATCTGAATTAATAAAGTTCTTGTTTTCTTCCTTTCTCTCTTTTTTAAAAAAAACGGAATATCGAGGAAGTCAATCGACGCATAGCGTGACGACATACAAAAGCGTCAGAGTCCGTTGGCAACGCGCTGGGATTGCAGACAGACGGGCGATGTCATACGGCTCTTAACTGTGAAATGCGAGGTAAAGAAAGACTGCTGTTACTTAGCTTTCTTGGTTTTTGCTTTTGAACTATATACTCGGAGGAAGCAACGTTTTGTTTCGTTTTTACGTCTTTGCAGATTCACTCCACGAAACTGCAACTATTTGTATTAGACGCCGCTAAGAAAGCATTTAAGGTATGTGGCAGACCTCGTGTGATTAGACAAACAAGGCGTTGTTAATAAATTCTGAACGGTTGTACATGAAGTGTACCTTTCTTTTTCCCGTTTTTTGGCAGATACTATTGGCTGAGTTTAATGATAATCTGTGTCCCCTTTTGTGAAAATATTGTTGGACCAAAATTTGCGGTTTACAAAGGTAACAGGAATAAATATAGTAACTGGGATCTTGTTGGTAGGTGTGGAAATGGAGGTGGAGGTGGGTGAACTAATTCTCCCTTTCCATGTTTTTTTGTTTTTTTGTTTGTTGGTTAGCAGTACAATTTGTCCTAACGTGAACAGCGACTGAGACGCTGAAAAGCACAAAGGTGCTGACAAAAGAATAGACAAGGTAAAATGTCTTGATTGTAAAATAACGAATAGAGGTATGTGTGAGTGCTGGCTTGGCTGAAATGATGGTAACACTTGCACCTTTCTTTTTTGTTTTACAGCTCTTTTCCTAGGTCCTGAGGAAAACCCTTAAATTAATAATGGGTTTGAAACGCGTAGACCTTGTTGTTTTGTCCAAACGAGTCTGATTATAAATGTGAAGTATCAGGTCAATAGAATACTTAGTAAACAATTAAATTCAGTTTTCATGACCTGAATACTGAACAGTTTGGCCAGAACTCTCCCCTGGGACAGTATTTTTTCAATTTTTTTTGACTATTCTCTTTCCAACCTTTCCCTTGGGCTTCCATTCTTTTCTTTTTCTTTTCTGTTTACTTGTGGGTAGGATTTGAGCTTTCTCAAATAATGTTTTTAAGCTTTTAAATGTATAGCATTGTCTTTTGTATATTGTATAGTGTTTTGTGGTTCATATATTGTGTAATGTTTATGTGAAAAAATGAATTAAATCATGAAAATATTCACTGAAACTTACAATGAAAAATAAAATATTCAAAAATTTATTTTTTTCGATCACTGAGTGTCACGTGTGATTGTTGAAAAGACTTTTTGTATCAATATCAGTATTGGCGATTGTTGTGGTATATTGCTTATAGTTTGGTCCAGCCTTACTGATTAAGGGCCAGAACCCTTTATTGATTTGCATTCGAGTCATATGGGCATTGCAAAAACAAAAGAAAGAATTAGGGAAGCGTATTGGTGGCCTGCCATGGATGTGTTCATAGAAAGAGTTGTGCGAAATTGTTCACAGTGTGCCAATAGCGATAAGATTCTTAAGTGCAGGACCCAACCGATGGTGATCAGGAAACAAGCTGATGATCCCTGGGTGGACATTGCAGTAGACATTTTGGGTCCTGTTAAGATAAGGACGCAGGATCGCTATGTTATAGTCTGTATTGATATGTTTTGCAGATGGCCGGAGGTGAAAATTGCTGATTCTGTGGATTCCAAGGCTGTAATCAACTTTCTCAATGATCTTTTTCCTAGTGAAGGATTTCCTGTTACTGTTTTGTCGGACAATGGGGTCCAATTCACCTCTGCTGTTTTTGAAACCTTTTTGAGGGAGAGAGGTATTGTTCATAAGCGGGCTTCTCTTTATCGTCCCAAGTGTAACGGGGTTGTTGAGAGATTCGTGAAGGTACTTAAGGAAGCTTTACAGTTAGCAGTTATTTCTGGAGGTGATTGGGAGGAGGCGATTAAAAAAAGTGTGTGAGTACAGGTTCACTCCACATTCTTCTACTGGCGTTTCTCCCTTTAGGTTGTTCAAAGGGAGAGTTGCCAATACTCAAGTCACTCCTCTTTTGGTTACGTCTAGAAGACTGGAAACTGGTCGAGTTGTGGACAACACGGAGGGGTGGAAAGACAGAGAATTGGAGAAAATGGTGAAGAGGAAAATTGGATTTGATGCTAGGAAAGCTGTGAAAGAAACTGGGGTTCAGGTTGGAGATTGGGTTCGTGTAAGACTGCCTGTAAGAAGATTTGGTAAGTCGAAATTTGGCAAACCTATAAAGGTTGTTAAGCTCTTAGGTAATGCCATTAAAACTCAGGACCATAGGATTTGGAACCTGGGTAGAGTTGTGAAGTGTCCTCCAAAATGTGTTGCTGATCATTCTAGTTCTGAAGCTACTACTCCTTTGTCAACTGTGGAAAGGAGGTCTTCTAGATTAAGGAGGATTCCTCCTCGTTTACATGATTACGTGTAATTGTCTTTATTATAATTATTATTATTTTATTTTTTCCTCTCTGATAAAGGGGGAGGTGATGTGGTGTCCTACTGTTGTGTTTATTATGTTTCAGCCTTGTTTCCAAGGCTTCCTGTAGAATGTTCTGTTTAAGAATGTTTGAACTTGAATGTAGTCAGTTAGTGCTGTGGTCTGGAGGATGAGGTCTCTTGGGAAGAACCTGCAATAAACCGTCCTTCATATCCAACCTACGCCTCCTGTGTCTTCTATTGAGGTGCCCATCACCTCAACGGGGATGTTGAACTATGCGTCCCACAAGTCCAACACTACCATCCAGTCTCCAGGGTCCAGGGCAGACAAGACCTGAGCTAAGGTGAGCATCTTTAACTTCTCCTTTTTCTGGAAGAAGTTAGGCAGGTGCAGGTCTTGGATACGCTGAAGCCCTCCATCCTTTTTGGGGACCAGAAAGTAGAAGGAATAGCAACCACAACCTACTTCTGATGCCAGCATCCTCTCGATGCCTGCCTTCGGCAAAAGAGTCAACGCTTCCTGATTGAGCAAGGAGAGATGGTCCTCCATCAGCTGGAGGTAAGTGGGTGGCATGGGTGAAGTGCAAACACAGGGGGTTTGGAGGCTGCAGCTGCAGTGGGAGTGGCAGACTGGACCGACCTCTGGCAGGCGGTGCCACATGGTTTGTGGGAACCGCATCTATTGCCACAAAAATGCTTGGAAGTCTGGTGGCCTTGGTAGCTGGATGGAAAGGACGTGGATGGAAGCCCCTACCATAGCTGTGGGAGGGGTGAAAGGGAGACTGGGGTTGGCGAGGGGCCATGGATAGACTTAAGGACCTGGCCATAGCTCTGATGTCCTTAAAGTGCTTCAGCAGTGAGTCTGCCTTCTCACCAAAAAGGCGAGAGCCATAAAAGGGCATTCCCATCAGCAAGCAATGACATTCCCCAAAAAGCCAGTGGTTCTCAGCCAGGCATGGCATCTAAGTGCTACTGACAGCACAATCGCTCTTCCCAGCTAGTTGGTCATGTTCAATCTACATCTGATGGTCAACTTTTCTGCTTCTCGCCCATCAGCTTTGGTTTGAAAAGTATGGTTCAGGCCCCCTGAGAGACCATAGGCAGTATTTGCACAACCGAGTCCCATATAGTATGGGTGTATTGGCCCAAAAGGCAAGCGGTGTTCACAGACTGCAGTGCTAGGCTGTCGGAAGAGAACATTCTCTAACCAAAAAGTTCCTCATACCAGTTGTCCTCTGGTTTATCAAGGGGATTGTGGTAACCATAAGGGTCCTCAGACCCCTCTTAATTGTCACTCTCTCCAGACCGGATAAAGGAAAAAGGAACTGGCTCTGGCTTGGAGAGCATGATACCGGTCGGTGCCAGATGATGCCCATCTGGCTCCATGTCAGAGTCAGGTATGACGAGGGGGCCCGTACTGCTGTGGGGTGTCAGTGCCACTGTGAGCGGTGGCACTGGGGCGAGCATCAAGGAAGGTCCCGGTCTCGTGGGCAGCGACGCTCCGGATATAGCACTGGATCCAAGGGGCCCAAAAGGTGAGGAGGACGAACTCGCTGGTGGAGTGCCAGTAGATGTCTCTCCAGAACTCATGGGCCAGAAGGTGCTCCAGAGGGGTCAGGCTGCCTGAATATGGGGTGTATGACCTCATAAAACCCCATAAGTTGGGCAGAGGTCACTCTTGATCTGGGAAACTCTGGGAGACGTGGAGCGGACCCTGGCACAAGCTCCACAGCTGACTGTGGCCTAGAATGCAGATGCTCCCACGTCTCGTCCGATAATTTGGCTCAGAGAAGTGGAAGACCACTTCGAGTTCTTTCACTTGTGGGACTTACCCAACGACTTGGAACGTGATGACGTTCATTTGGAATGGCTCTGCAAGCAGTCCCGGGATCTTCTGCGCGACCACAATAGAGAGCGCTGCGGGGTTGTCCGATGTCAGGCGGCAAGGAGCTTTAGGGACCATTACCTCAGCACCTTGGGATTCATGGCGCAGCAGTCCTCGCAGGTCTTGGAGTTGTGGTCCTGCTCCAAGCATCATAGGCAAACCAAATGAGGGTCTGTCACAGATGTCTGCCTGTGACAGGCACCACATGGTTTAAAGCAGCCCACTGCCTTTTTAGGAGACATCTCTAACACACCAGAAGGCGAAATATCTAAAAAAGATTTGAAAAAAAGTTGAGGAAAAAGACCGTCAAAAAAGTGACTGTGGGTACCTCTCTCTGGATCTGCAATGACTGGCACCGAAAAAAGGAACTGAGGTCAGCATGCTGTGGTGGTGCCTATTTAGGCCCAGCGAACATCCCTCCTGTGTGCAGGGGTACTGTTCAAAAATTTCCAGATCAAGTCTGACGCTTGGGGAATAGTCTAAGGTAAGGGATCTGCAACTAAAAGTCTATATCAGATACAATTTATTATTAGAGCACAGAGAGATGTTTTCCTCAAAAAATTTTGCTGATAGAATGCACACAATTAGAATGCATAAACAGCTGTTGTACAAATCCAAAAAGAATAAATGAAGGACGGAATGCTGAACGAATCAAACATTCACCCCAAGTCAGAGATCTGGATTTTATTCATAATTTTTTTGCTCACCACGCCACCCGAGTTTGGACCCAGCCATATGCAAATCAGTCTTTACCCTGCTCCCTATGGGAACAGTCCAGCATGAACTGCCAGTCAAAGTTCTCCCTGGACCAGAAACAAGCATCCTGGGACCGGTTTCGGGGTATCACCCCCTCATCAGCCAGGCTAGCTTGAATCCAGTGTCCCAGTGAGCACGGGGCCCACGTCTGGGCTCCACCATTTCCATGTAGGGTGACAAAAGCAGAAAGAACAAATGATGGAAGGACTGCTGGATAAATCAAACATTTACCCCCAGTTACAGACCTGTGTTTAATCTATCGAATGTGACATGGTACTAGAGATAAAAAAAAAAAAGGGGGTGCCCACAGTGCTCACAATCGTGCAGGTAAAAATAAGCTGCCACAGGGAAGTCATACCCTGCATTTAAATTAACCAGTCCTCGATTGCCCTCTTTTGTGGCTAACTGATTCATATATGCACGATTTTCTGATTGACAAAGCATTGCAAAAAGAATGCACCAGCACTACCTAGTCTAATGTGCACCATTACGCAAAAATACTTAAAAAGGCTCATATATGGTTGTATGACGTTGCAATGCAGGCATTTACCATGAATTTTTCGCAACGCATGCATTTACCATGCATCTGCCTTTACCATGCATATCTTTACCATGCAGATAAGTATAAATATATGCACACATTTTTTTAAATCTTTTTTGGGGGGAGGCCACTCAAAACCCCATTTAAAAACAAAAATACTTTTATTGGGGGATGTAGGAAGCTGGCTCTGTATATACTATACCTAAATGAGGTATGGTGTGCACAGAGTCCAGTGGAACCCCAAAGGTAGGCGTAGGTAAAAGTAGGTAATACTTTACTCTCTATTTGTGGTAGTATAGGCAAGCAGTAAGGCTTTGTCAGAGGTTAGTGTTAAGCATTTATTGTACATTCTCAGGCAAGAAATGATGTCACACACTCAAAGACTGGACTCAGACCAATTTGTTTGTATAAAAATATTATTTAGCTATTTTATTTCTAGAACCAAGTCAGGCCTGGTACAGGTAAGTGAAATAATACTTTGAAATAACTTTTCAGTAACTTTATAGATTACTGTGCACATTACTTATTGGATTACGTTTTGAGTTACTTTTGCTAATCAGTGTGATATGCCTAGATATCACACTGAGACATTTCTTGACAAAAGGTGAGTAATTCAGTTTTTACACATATGCAGTTTTTCAAGGTTTCATACAAACCAACTCCACACTTAGAAGAATTTTCAAAGAAAAGCAGTCAATGCAATCCTATGGGAGGAAATGAAGTTATCGGTTTACAGGTAAGTACTTATTTGTGGGAGTTGGGTTTCTGGGGTTAAAACCAGGGTTCCCCCAGAGTCGAGGATGCACTCTCAAAACACCCTCAGCGGCACTAGGGTGGCAGGGTGCAAAGTGCTGAGGCCCAATGTTATCCAAAGGGGAATAGGGGGCCTCCAGGTGGTAGCTACTCACAAGCAGGCCACAAGGGTGTTGGAGCAAAGCTCCTGGCGTTAGGCTCAGGGCAAAGGGGGATCTGATTTAGCACACAAAGAGCACCCACAGTGGTGCAGGGGCATCCGGGTGCCGGATGCTGGTTTGGCATTGGGTGCCCTGTTTATTTCAATGGGGATTCCCAGGTTGCAACAAACACTGCAGGCTCGAGGACGAAGGTCTCCTGGACGCAACCACCAGTTGGAGAGATAAGTTGGGATGCCTGGGGGTGCTGGGACACCGTCGGTTGGGCCACCCAAGGCCGTGGGACGTCAAATGCAGGGGTGTCTTTAGGCGTTGGTTTTTCTTTCCGGTTGCGGTTGGGGGATCCTCCGGAAAGGGGCTGCAGGCGTTGATTGGAGACTTGTGGCAGGTCAGGGATCACCAGATCCCAGGTCAGGATTGCAGGGGAAACCTCCTCGTGGTGTTGGGCCACTCGAACTCCGTCCATGGGCGACGGGTGCAGAGTGGTGCAGACTCACGGATTTGGCTGGAGTCAGAGTCTGTGGGTGAGCAAATCCGGTGCTCACGGGAGACAAAGTCTTGGTTTGGGAAGGCAGGGCAGGTCCTCCGGGTTCATTGGGGCTGCTGGCTGCAGGACACGCCAGGATTTTGCTGAAGCAGGTCGAGGTCGGGACAGGCCGGTAGGGCTGAGGCTAAGGCAGTTGGTGCCCTCCTCTTCTTCCTCAGCAAGGCTCTTCGGTCCTTCTTCTTCTTCTTGTCTGAGGAGGCATGGATCAAGGTTTCCCCTAAATACTAAATTTGGGGATGTTACAGGTAGGTAAAGGTTGGGACCAATGGGTCCCCTCCTTGGGATGGGTACACCCCCTAATATGCCACCCTCCAGTGGGAGGGGGGCATATGCCTCACTTTGTTTGGCTGGGTACCCCCATATGCAAGATGGTGGGGACTGAGAGTTGTGCTTCACCTCGCCTCCACCACCTGAGGGGTGGGGTTGGCAAAGGTGGGCACACCTCTCCTCCTAACTTGGTTTTCTCGCCGATTCTCCCACCCAAAGTGGGGGTCAGAACCGGTGGGGGGCCAGTTGCTGGGAGCAGGAAATGGCTGGGGCAGCTCACAAAGGTGGCAAGCCCTTGAAGCTTCCCCTTCGTGGACCCTGCCCATCCTGGGGGAGGAGGCTTGGCACTTTGTCCCAGAATGTGCATTGTTTCAGGACCCCGAGAGCGGCAGGCTCTCGACCCAGGCGTTCAGAAACATGTCTGGTGGTGGCAGCTGGCGAGCAGCCACTCAGCCTTGACACTAGAGTTAGGCCGTTTTTCAGGGGGCATCTCTAAGATGCCCTGTGAGTGCATTCATTAAATCCCACACTGGCATCAGAGTGGGTTTAATGTGCTGAGAAGTTTGATACCAAACTTCCCAGTTTTCAGTAAAGCCATGATGGTGCTGTGGAGTTCGTAATGACAAACTCGCAGCACCATATACCTTTTATGGTATTACTGCACTTACAATGTCTAAGAATTGGCTTAGACACTATTGGGGTACAGGGCTCATGCACCTGTACCCTCACTACTGGTATAGCTAACCCAGCTAGAGGGGTGGCTGACCTATGCCAGGGTAGTGGATTGTAGGCATGGCACACAGGCTTGTATGCCATGTCGACTCTTCACTTTGCTCTGCACCAAAACACGCAGCATGCAATGACAATTTGTGTGTGTAAAGGTAGAGGGCCTCTAAGGGTGGCACAATAAGTGCTGCAGCCCTTAGAGGCCTTCCCTGGTCACAGTGCCCTTGGTATCCAGGGTACCTTTGACAAAGGACTGATATGTGGCCAGAGAGATGCCAATTGGGTTTTGCATCAGTCCAGTTTAGGGAAAGAACATAGGCTCTGGGTACGTGGTTGACAGGAACCCAGGGCACACTCAGTCAAAGTACATCAACAGTTTGGTAAAAAGTGGGGAAGCAACCATGCAAAAAGGGGCACTTTCCTACAAGGGACACCCGCAAAACCACCCCTTTTAATATTTACCCTTACCACCCTATGCCCCTACCCACCTCAAAACCCTAAAACCCTAAAATACCTTTACCACCCTGTACCCCTATGTACCCCTAAACCCAAAGGTACCCTTACCACCCTGTGCCCCTCCCCACCCCTGAACCCTAACATACCTTTACCACCCTATATATAACCGTACCCACCCCAAAGCCCTAAAAACACCCTTACAACCCAATACCCTTACCCACCCATAAACCCTAAAAACATCCTTTCCATGAAATACCCTTACCCACCCCTAAACCCTACAAAACACTCTTATCACCCAATTCCCTTTCCCATCCTTAAACCCTAAAAGCCCCCTACCATCATATACTCTTACCCATCCCTAAATCCCTGCTCACCCCTAAACCCTAAAAATAACCTTACCACCCAATACCCTTAACCTGCCCTAAACATTAAAAATACCCTTGCCACCCTATACCCCTACCCACTACTAAACCCTTAAATGTGTGTGTGTGTGTATATATTAACTGAAAAAAACAAAAGTTAAAGTAACGTTATAGTTAGGTGAATAGGTTAGTGAAACAGAACGTGAAAACAGAAATTTACCAGCGCTAACTATAACTTGCACTGTTGCCATGCACTGCTTAGAACCTCACATATTACATCACTCATGACATGTTCCATGACATTGATGACATCTCAAATGACATCATTGATGACATCACAGATTACATCACTGATGACATCATCCAATGAGTGTGTTAGTTTGTTTTATAGTTGAAATAGTGACGTGTAGCTACTATATTGCTTTTCTACCTAATTGTGTATAGCCTGGGTCCAGCTAACGGGTGTAAGTGTTTACAAAATGCATGTGCTCCTAATGCACCATAGGTGTGTAGAGGTATTGAACACGTTTTAAATCTTTGTAATGAAGAGTAACTGTGTGCAGGTGACAGTTGACGAAATGTGTTCATTATGTTCCACAAATTGTTTTTGGTACTGCAGAAAAAGTTTACAGCAGGGCAAAGATTCTACGTACTATATACTAAGTATTGTAAGCAGCCGTGAGTTATTAGACAGAATTGTCTCAGCATGACAATTTGTACTTAACATAAAAGGCTCTATGCACCAGGTACTAACCTATATAGATTTGTGCTTGTTTTGCTACAGAAGATGGAATATCTTTAAAGTTTTCACCACAGTATGAAAGCTGCAGGCAGTATGATCTTTAGCACTGTCATATCTTGGTTATTTTAAGTGAATAGTCACTCTTTGGACATGTTTTGCATAGAGTATACTCTGTTCTTAGTAGATATTTGTAATGCTCTGTGGTGTATTTCTTATAGGAGATTTACTGTCTGCAAATAGTGTTGTACAGAGTAATCTCTTCCCATAGAGTAAACAGTATCAACAGTAACCACTTTTCCACTTATATCCCACTTCTTTTCTCAATGTAGTTTCTGTGACTGTCAGGGGTTTGATACAGGTAAAGACTGTCCGTAGTAGCACATTAGTTATGTAACTCAGTATCTGAAGGAACTTGATTTTCCCTGAACAGTTGCATACACATTGAACACCGTGGGCATGATAAGTAACTGTTTCATCCTGGCATGTATGATAGAAGTAATGATGCTTCAAATTATTATTAAGTTATTTTGCACTTCACTTCATAGCTCTAATGCTACACCCATTTGTGGATTAATGTGTACAAAAGCTTGGATGATGTAACCAGTGATATCATCAATGATGTCATTTGAGATGGCATCAGTGATATCATAAATTATGTCATAGAACAGGTCATGAGTCATGAAATATGGGAGGTGAAAAGCAGTGCATGGTGGGGGCGCAAGTTATAGTTAGCTCCAACTATAACTGGTGAATTTCTGTGGTTTTTTTTTAGTTCAAAACATTAATGTCATTGACATAGTCACCTAACTCTAACATTACTTTAAACTTTGTTTTTTTCAGTGACTTCCTATGGTTTTTTTTTACCAGATCTTTTTATCACACCTAATTATGTTACTTTAACCTTTGTCTTTTTCAGTGAATTTCCAGGTTTTTTTACGCAACGTAATATTTTATTACCATACGTAAAACCAACCCCCTGCCGTGCATGACCTTTGGCCGTGCATGGCCGGGGGTTGGCCACAGGTCCTTATGTTTTTTTTCAAAGGAGAGGAATCCACGTGCCCGCCACCCCGAGCCTTATTAAGTTCTGGGGACCCCATCACCCAGGTTATTTTTTTTATGGGAAGGGGTGGCAAGTGGCCACCCTACCACAGCCTTATTAAACCCTGGGGCCCCTATCTCCCAGGGCCTTTTCTTTTATGAAAGGGGGGGCGCATGGCCTCCCCAGAGCCTTATTAGGCATTGGGGACCCCATCTTTCATGGTCTTTTTTTTAAGAAAAGGGAGAGGGCCTTCATGGCCCCCTCCCATAACCTTATTAGGCCCTAGTGACCCATTCCTCCAGGGCATTTTTTTATGAAATAGGAGGGAGCCGAGTGCCTCCCCTCCCCTAGAGAACCCATTGCCCCAGGACCACAACTTAAAATAAAGGGGAGGGGGATGCACGGCACCCCCTACACCTTCTAAGGCCCTGGGGACCCCAGGCCACTCCTACAACTAAAGGCCCCCCTCCCGAGCCTGGTTATGTCCTGGGGATCCCATCCCCCTGGGCTACTAGTAAAAATGAAGGGAAGGGGGGCCACGCAGCCCCCTTCCCTGAGCCTTGTTAAGCCGTGGGGACCCCATCCTCAGGGCCACTAGTACCAATAAAGGGGAAGGGGCAACGCGGTCCCCCTCTCTGAGCGGTTATCAGCTCCCGCGACCCCATCCCCAGGGGACTGCACTATGAAAGGTTGGTGCCCACCCTCGGCAGCCACAATACATTTGTTGGGGGCTGTAGGGGGAGCCTCAGGGCCCCTGCAGCCCGAGCCAGCTCCCCGCATGCAGCAAGAGACAGCATTGCTCCTACCCAAAGGGAGCAGTTACTTACGCTGCTCTCTCCAGGAGGGAGCAATATTGTGATCGGTTTCCCTGCCCACATCAGTGCGGGCACAGGAACAGATAAAAAGTCTACTCCCGGCTGGGGGGAGCATTTATAAAGCTCCCACTGGCTGGGAGCAGACTTTGTGTTTGCTACCACTTAGCGGAAGATTAAAAAATGCTCCAGCCAAGTGGGAGCGAACGCAGGTTTTCCTGCCCACGCCTTTGTAGGCAGGTAAACCACTATGTCCCAGGGTGCGGCTCCCTGAACGTAGAAGGTGAGCTGGCCCCAGGAGTAGGCTCCCCAGGACCTTTAATGGCTTGGGGAGGGAGGCTGCATGGCCCCACCCCTTTTAAGTTATTTTGGCCCCAAGGGTGGGCTCCCAAGGCTCTTTAGAGGCTTGGGAGGGGGCCACTTGGCCCTACTCCCTTTATTTGCAAAATTCGAGCCTGTGGGCAGGCTCCCTGGGGCCTTTAATGGCTCGAGGAGGGGGCACCACATTGCCCCCTCTTCTTATTTGAAAATTTCAGCCCCGAAATGGGCTCCCGGGGCCTTGAATGGCTTGGGGAGGTGGACATGCAGCCCACCTCCCTTTATTGAATACAGCCCTGGGAGTGGGCTCCCTGGGGCTTATAATTAATGAATGCGGCCCAGCTGCAATTTTTTTACCGATCCTGCAGGAGTCCTGCAGAATTGTACTAAAAAAGGAGGAGTAACCCTATTATTGACTATAGGGACGGGGTAATTAGACAAGAAAAAGAACAAGTCCCTAACTTTGTGTGTGGATCAAGTGTTGTACTATAAACATGTACAATGACGGTGGGGTCTATAAACGTATTCAATTATTTAGACAAACTTGTAGTAACAAAAACAGCAACAGTTACACCATATATCCCTTGAACGTATAGTGATTCCCAGATAACACGTTAGGATGTGGATGCACAGAAAACAGCAATGCCAAAGACAAAATTTTCAAAAATTACAAAATCGATTTTTATTCATAATTTGTTAAAAACAATCAAGATACATATAAAAACATCTTTGCCAATAGTCAATATTTATAACACATTTGAATTAATAATTAAAAATAAGCAACCAAAACTACACAAAAGTCATATTTGAATTGATGATTCAAAATAAGCAAGAAAACTGCACAAAACGTCAACGCGGCATTTCGGTGAGATTAGGATCTACCACCTTCTTCAGGACAGAGCTTTCTAGAAATTTAATATACGACAATACAATAATATATTAGTTTATACATTTGTTAATAACAGGTTGATTTTGCACATTTTTTTAAAAAAGGAAGAGTTAAAAAATTGGCACATACTGTTTATCATTACATCGCCCCACCAAAAATGAATAATAGAAACAACACATGATCCACCGTTACCGAAATGTGACGTACCTATTAAAATCTTAGTTACATGTAACCCTTATATGATTCAGATGAGAAACATTCAGCCTGGATGTTTGGTTAAAAATAAGGAATGTCCTGCAATGAGACAAAACGTATTCAGCATCAAGAATATTACCAAGACAATTTATTGATAGAGGTATATAGAAGCCCTCCAGAACATTCAAAGTTGCGAACCTTCTTATATGGTACTATTCCTTCATAAATTACGTTCGTAGGTGACACTGATAAATTTGTAGCTAATTAATAGCGACCTTTAAAGATAAAAAGGAGTATAAGCTATATACAAAATAAATGTCTACTGGTGAAATGATAAGAAAATAGTAGGAGAGTGCTTACCATTAAAAAAAACAGAGACCTTTCATCAGAAACAGGTGAGCCGTGATAAGGCTTTTATTTATTGGTTTCTCGATGTTCGATTTTTGACGATTTATTGCTGAGAAATAAATTGATATAATTATTTATTATCTATGGTATCATGCATCTGATAAGGATGATCTGATATTTTAAGCATGCAGGCTGACAATTACCTGATTTTGTTGCTTTCTTTTATGGTGCAACTCAAAAAGATAAAAATCTGCAAAGAATCAAAAAGGAAACAGTCTTTATGTTTGTTTTTAAATCTGGACATTAGAATATATAGTTTAAGAATGTTTTGACCTAGTAGTACTTTTAATATAAATTCTATAGGTTCTAAGGTTTAGCTACTTCTATGGTCAATTTGTATTCCTTTTATATATTAATTTATAGCTTCGTAAGTTTAATGGCCTTCCCTTCTCTATAGGGAAATGTGAACCTCTTTATTAAAACCGAATTTCTACTTTGTGCACTCTTGCAACAGTATACGTGTTATAGATTCTGGCAAGGTTTACACAACTAAACATAATTCTCGTTTACGTCTATCTGTGGTTCGATCTCAACTTCACTCGACCAAAAATATATCATGTAAGCATTCATGCACCAGATATTAGCTGGTGTTCGACTCAGTCATCGTATTCATTGTTACAGAAAGAGGACGTATTTAGTGAATCAAGAACAAGTGGGTGTTTTAGCGCTCTGCGTGTTAACGTAAGGGAACGCGACTACACCCCTCCTGCACTCAATTTGCTGTCTGTAAACCACCGGCTATTTTTTACAAAAATGTTTATAAAGGTAAGACAGACTGGGACAGTTTATGAAAATTAAAACGCAGCTAAATCACACGCCAAACTATTTTACCTGAGTATTATTTAAGGCACAATTTAGACAGCAGGTACTTACTTGATAAAAATACTCCGGCCTCCCTGCAGCCTACGAACGTCTTCCGGGTCAGGACATGTGATCCATCTGACCCTAGAGGTGACTTAAATACCTTGCTCGTCATGTCATGTGATCGCCTTGCCTTGTTTATTACGATAGTGTTAATCGCTAAAACTGGAGATTATTTTGCATGTCTTTACAATTTTACATCATTAACTGTTCAACACAATCGAATGTGATTATGAAGAACTATTAATGGTTACAAAAGAAGAAACGGATTTTCAAAAGAGCCCCCGTGCTCTTAAAAAACAAGGTTTTCGAAAACGGAGGCCATCTTTAAACATGTAAACTCCTATATAGATGCAGTTTAGGAGATTGTATCGCAGCTTTATTTCTAAACTAATCTCAAGATCTAAAAATACTACAGGCTTAAAATGATAATGTTGTTGGTATTTACGAACTCTACCGTTGATATCACTAATGCCCGCGTTAATAAAAAGGAGAAAGAAAGGGGGGCGGCCATCTTTGAATGTATAGTTTCTCAGATTGTAAAGCCGGGAGATTGTGTAACTAAGTGGTTAGGGAGAAACTCTAAAGGGATATATGTAACACATTAATGTTTGTATCCATCAATTTAGGACCTAAAGTTATCTATGCGACCTACAACTTCAAAAAGAAAATAATTTTTTTAGTAAATTTTTGTTATCATTAATGGCCGCCATTGTAGAATGGGACCTAGGACTGTACAGCGGGGCATACGAATCCAGTGTGTTCCAAAACCTAACGGTAGTTGTTTATAAATATGCAGGGGGCAGCTATTAAATACGTTTTCCCAGTCCCGCAGAATTGTGCCATTTCTTTGGGCCCCGGGGTTCCCCCATGGGGCTTGGGTTAGGTATCTCTACCCTGCCCCCTTATATCAGTTTTTATTTTTACTTCAGGACAAGGTGACTAAGTCCTTGAGTCCTATAATTGCTGCCAGCAACATTATTTTTTGTCAAAATCTTTTTATTGAGTTTACACAGAAATACAAACTTTATGGCTCACCCGAGCTCAACTATTCCCACAAGTACATCACAAGAGCATTAGATAGCTAAAGAACGTATACAGCTTCTTCACAAGTTCCCCGCTTGCCTGAGGGATGCTGTCCAAAATAGGAGGCAATGTCTCTGCAATATCTCTTTACAACACTTTACATGTCACCTATTAGTTCTGCTTCCTGTTGTAGGAGCTAACAAATTAATACGAACTTAGATCCCCTAAATAATCAAGGGAAAAAGAAACACATTACAGAAGAAAAAACAAATATTTCCAAAGTGTCAGGAGTGCATAGTTACAATCTGGAGGGAAGGGGAGGGAGATTCCGCCACCAACGACCAGCGTGAGAAGGCCCGGGGAAAAGTCGGGGTCTCCGTGTCTCACAAGGGGCTCCAACAATTATATCATGAATAAATGAAGGGCCCGGAGACTGGGCCCACAGGCAAACAATGGTAACCCTTCCGACAAATATCCCACTAGGGGGCCCCAAATGTAGTCAAAGCTTTTTTGGGGTATCTCAAATGACATCTGTCATCCGTTTAAGAGCCAAGGCGCGCCACAGTTGGGCGTGCCACTGGGTTAGAGAGGGGGCCTCCGGTTTCTTCCAGCCACAGCTATGGCCATCTTGGCTGCCCCCAAGCACAGCCACATAATGGAGCAGTCTCCCTGGGTTTGGTGTTTGAGGCCAGGGTCCCGGAGACCTAAGAGTGTATGTTCCAGGGAATTGGAGATCGGATAGCCCAGGATTTGTTTGATTTGGGAGAGGATCTCCTTCCGAAAAGGTTGGATAGAGGGACAGTACCACCAGATGTGGCGGAAGTCTCCCAGATGTCCGCAACCCCATCAGCATCTATCAGATGTGTTCGGAAAGATAGCATGTCATTTCTGGGGGTGGAGATACCACTCATACATGACTTTATAGTGGGCTTCCCTCAAGTACATGGATCGGTTGTATTTAGTAATATCTTTATAAAGGGACTCCCATTGTTTCTCCGTAGGCGGAGTCTGTTAAGTGATATCCCAGAATCTTCTGTGTTGAGGAGCCTGGTGTGGACTGAGAGAGAGCAAGAGGGCATACAAGAAGGAGATGCAGCACTTGGTTATGATACCGGATTGAACAAATCTTTCAACCGGGAGCAGATCTCTGGCCGCCGCCTGACGCAGCTGAGGCTGCTGTACCCAGTGTTTTAACTGAACATTTTGGTATTCCTCCGTGGGTGGGAGCTTAAACTTGTTTACACAATCTGCGAATGTCCGCACCACCCCCCATGGAAGAGGTCCGATATCATGAGACAACCCCCCTCTTTCCATTTATCAAAGGACCCTTCTTCGAGAGCAGGGGGAAAGGCCGGGTTGAAATGAACCTGGGTGTGGGGGGACGGGAAAGTGGTCAGCGATAGGGCTTTAGTTACATTGTCCCATACCTTTAAGGTGGTCGCTGTAGGGATGCTCAAGTAGATGTTAATCGGTCTATCTATCTTCCGGTTCCAGGGCAAGTCCCAGATTGTTCTTCCTGCCATCTGTCTATCCCAGTGGTTCCCAAACTGTGCGCCGCGGCACCCCGGTGCGCCACTAAAACCAGCCAGGGGCGCCACGGTCGCAATTGCAGAGAAGAATCTTTTAGGAATTACATTGGCCGTTTACATGTAGGCCGGCTGCACTGCTCCTGGCGCCCACTAGGTGGTGAACTTGTGCCTTTTAGCCCCATGATTTGTTTTTTTCGTTCTCTCTCATAGCTGCCAAGGTTTCAGATTGCCATGTGTGACGTTTTCATAATTTCAGTGTAATTATGAGTGACATTTCAACAATTATGTGTGACATTTTCTCGCAAAACAAAATCAAGCAATGAAGATGAGGGAAACATTTAAATATAAGAAATTACATTCTTTTGAGGAACTAGAAACTCTAATATCTTAAAACTGTTGTAAAGCAACAAAAATGGAAGGGCACTAACCTAGTAAAAAGCAGTTACAAACAGCTAATCCTCGTGAAAAAATACAGTTGTGCAAACATGCTTGGGTCATGTAAGTTGACAGCTACTGTAAAAAGCTGTAGTTTTACGTTCCTCTCTGACAAAGAAATGTGTCCGGGGCGCTTTGAAAATCCAAGTTTTGCTTAGAATACAACGCTTTTCCAGCTGTCGGCACTTGAATGAGGCCTGCAGACCTTTGCCCCAGACTCCTCTCAGGCGGGGTGAGGAGAGAAGAGTGGCCCATTAGGCAGAAGCTGGCACCCCGTCAACAAGAAGGTGGACTTCTTCCTCCTGGGTTTGTTTACAGTCCAGGCTGCCCCAAAGTTGCCCTGAGAGGCCAACAGCCTGCCCTCTGGAAACTGAGAAATGCAGGCGAATGTCCCAGTTGGGCTGGCGCGCTGTCACGATCCCCTACTTGGCCTAAACTGCCCTCCCTTCCTTTTTGGAGCCAGGCTGCAGGTGCGGAGTTTCCACTTTCGGAGTACAGTGGGGCTTCCTCGCTTCTCTGCCTTGTGGTACCGGGCCCTGCCAGTGAGGGTCACGGCAGCGCCGGCTGCCTTTTCCCTCTGCTTGCTCCAAATCGTCACATTTAAAAAAAAAAAAAAACAGCAGCAAAACACAGCAGTGCAGCATGGCCACAACGGCAATGTTCGCCTATAATTAACTGAATTATCTGCAAGCAAGCAGGTGCGTGATGTGCCTAAAATGATCAGCTGTGAAACAGTCAGGCGCGTAATTAAAGAGGAATGTATTGTGCCACACGGGCTCTGCGTGCTAGCACATTCGACCGTAAAATTCTTTATAGAAACAATCTAAGAAGTAAACCAAGTTTGATTTAGTCAGTTGAGCAGGACCTCAAAAGAGAACGATTATAGGAAAATGATATGAGAAGCTCTCCATACCTTCATTCCTATTATTTTCAGGGATTAAAATGGAAGTCCTACCGAGGTCGGCCTTACATTCTCTCCCACCAAAAAATAGTAATGTAATGGGGAGCCGCGGCCTACGGCCAATTGGTCAAAGGAGCCGCGAGTCAAAAAAGTTTGGGAACCACTGGTCTATCCATATAAAGCCACAGTTTCTCTGAGGCCCTGAGGGACCACTCACCTAGGACCCGGAGTTGTGTGGCTCTATAATACAAAAGGAAGTCCGGGAGAGCAATCCCCCCCCCACTCCGAGCGTGGCCTTGCTAGCAGACGTTGGGACAAGCGTGCCCTCTGGCCTTGCCAGATGAATTTCGTAGTCATAGTTTGCAATTCTTAAAATAGGTCTTTGTCTAAAGTGATAGGGAGGCCCTGGAAGAGATAGAGAAGGCGAGGAAGGACATTCATTTTGATGGCATTAATTCGTCCTATTCACGTTAGATATACAGAGCTCCATCTCTTGAAATCGGCTTTGAGTTGATGCAGCGGGGGGGGAAATTGGCCTTATATAGGTCTGCCAGTTTGGGGGTAATGTTGATGCCTAAATAAGTGATTTCCTTACAAGCACAACTGAAGGGGTATGTTCCCTCGATGTCCCTCTGCATGTCTGGGGGCATTGTCAAATTTAGTAAGAAGGATTTGGAGAGGTTGACCTTGAACCCCGATAATCATTCGAAATGCGCTAATTCAAGCTGTATCGCTGCCAGGGAGTCAGCGGGATTGGTGATCGGCAGGAGGATGTCATCTGCAAAAAGTGAGATCTTGTGCTCGTCTGGGCCAAAGTTGACGCAACCGCAAACGGTTCGATGCCAAGGGCGAAGAGCATTGGGGATAGGGGGTAGCCCTGTCTGGTGCCCCGTTCTAGCTCAAAGAACTCATACGCGACTCCATTTACCAACACCCGTGATTTCGGGACACTATAATTGGCTCTCACCATCCCCAGAAGAGCCTCATAGAACCCAAAGCGGCGTAAGGTAGGTTTTAAGAAGGACCAGTCGACCCGGTCAAAGGCCTTCTCTGCATCTAGAGAAAGCAGGGCCGCGGGAATACGTTTCTTCAGAACTTTATCTATGAGGTTGAACACCCTAGGCAAATTGTCATGGATC
This sequence comes from Calotriton arnoldi, assembly GCA_963921515.1. Taxonomy (NCBI): domain Eukaryota; kingdom Metazoa; phylum Chordata; class Amphibia; order Caudata; family Salamandridae; genus Calotriton; species Calotriton arnoldi. The sequence continues at coordinate 22,799 of CAWUFW010021968.1, read as the reverse complement.
TGACTCCCCTTGATAAAGCCCGATTGACAGGGATGTATGAGCGTGGGCAAGACCTCTTCTAATCTATTAGCTAGGTTTTTAGAATATAGTCTGGCGTATAAATTTAACAGGGCTATAGGCCTGTACGAGGTGCATGCCTGGGGATCCTTCCCCCCCTTTGGAATTACCATGATAAGGGCCTCCCCCATGGAGGAGGATACAGACTGGTTCGCCACTATATCATTGAAGAGGTCAGTGAGGTGGGGTGTTAACTCGGTAGCAAATGTTCGATAGAACTGAGCAGTAAGACCATCAGGTCCCGGGGCCTTGTGCAGCTTAAGGCCATCTATTGCACCTTGGACCTCTTCTTGCGTTATGGGGCGGCAGAGCTCATCATTGGCTGCTGTGGTGAGCTGGGGGAGCACCACTGAGTCCAAATATTGGGTCTGGTCTCGTTCCAGAGGGGGGGAGTCAGCCCTATACAGGGTTCGATAAAAAGCACAGAACGCCCCTGCTTTACCTGTCTCGCTCAACTGTAGTGCCCCATCCCCATCTACGATTTGTTTGACATATTCCCTTTCCTGCTTTACCCTTAGCTGTCGTGCTAGCAGTGAGCCAATCTTGTCCCTACCCTCATACCCCGAGCCTGAAGTCTCAAAATTGTTTTCTCTGCCCTATTAGTGTAAATAGCATTGAGCTTCCCTTTGAGAGCTGTTTCTTTCCGCAAAGAGGGGGCGGACAGAGAGTCCTTATTTACCCACTCCGCCCCCAGCAAATCCTTCTCAAGTACCAATATTTCTTTAGTCTGAAGTTTTTTCAGGGAAGAGGTGAGTGTGATGCATTGCCCTCGTATAAAAGCCTTGAAGGCTTGTTCACGTAGGACGTGTCTGCGGATGTATTGATATGGAAATAATCCTTAATAGCTTTACGTAAGTCGTCCCGGTGAAGCCTATCTCGGCATAAAATATAGGAGAAATACCATCTAGCCAGTTTGGATTGCAGCGCCGGACAAGTGGGTAAATAGGTCAAAGGGGCGTGGTCCGAGAGACATATAGGGTGAAAATAGGACCCCATAACAGCCTGTAGAAGTGCCTGACTAACAAAGACGTGGTCAATTCTGGAATATGACCTGTGGGAGTGGGAAAAGAAGGAGTAATCCTGTGTTGAGGGGTTAAGGGCCCTCCAAACATCCAGCAGCCCTGTTAACTGTAGGGACGATTTCAGCGTCCCACTAAAGACCCCCAACATGGCCCTCTGTGGGTGAGTGGTGTCAACCCTCGGGTCCCAGATAAGATCAAAGTCCCCCATTAGGATGATGTCCCCTGATGCGAATCCCTCCAATGTTGCAAGGAATGTGAGAAGAAATTCTGCCTGGCCAGTATTGGGAGCGTAGACTGTAGCTATAGTGCAGTGGCGACCCATCAACTCCCCACGAACCATCAGGAACCTCCCCACCTTATCGGTTTTGATGTCACGGTGAAGAAATTGTATAGAGGAGTGAAACATCAGGGCTACTCCGTTCTGCTTTTTCACATTGGAGGAACGAAAAATCATGGGGTAATTCCTATGCTTAAGCCTGTGGTCTTCCCCTTTCTTAAGGTGAGTCTCCTGTAAGGCTACTAATTGCGCCTGCTGATCCCCGAAAAATTTCCACATGTGTTGTCTTTTGTTAGGGGAGTTGAGACCCCTAACGTTCCAGGACATAAAATTTACTACCATTTACGGTGGTATAGCGACCTGGCCCCATGTGATCCCCTGCTTCACAGTGATCTCCCTGTTGTCAAGACCCCCCTCCACCCACCCCCTCCTCATTAGTCTTCCTATAGATTCTCCATGCTGGACACCCTGCAAAACACATTAACATTAAACAAAACCAAAAACAACGTTGGTTCCGGGAGTCCGCAAAGCCCCCGTAGTGCTTAATACCCTGGCGGCTTCTGGGGCAAGACCATTCCCGCACCCAGAGCTCCGTGAGTGTTCCTTTTTAGGATACTAAATCTGGAATGACCGTAACTGGAGTCCATGTCAGAGCAGGCAGAGAGCGACCAAAAGCCAACTGATCCTCCAGTAGCGGGAGGGCAGAGGGCCTTCCCCATCTCTGGACCCCCTTAACCGGGATCATTCAGCGAATAGTTCCGCATTTGGTGTGGGCCCCACCCTGTAGCAGGCTCCTCAATGAAAAAGCAGGGACTGTACGTCCGCTCTTTTTGGCTTCTGTATAAGGGAGCGTTCTCGCAGTTAACGGTGCTCTGACCTGCCCACTTTCTTGGCTGTCTGCCTGGGTCCTGGTGCCCCTCGGTCCGTAGATTGTTCCGTTCTCCTGTTCCTTGTTGATGCTTCCTGCTGCAGGGTCAATTTCCCAAGGCCGCCCCCTCCGCAAAGTGGTGATGCTTGTTGTTGAGAGAAAAGGCTATTCCAAAAGGGTAAGTCCAGCGATATTTTATCTGGCGCTCTTGTAGGGCCGCTGTGATCAGGCGGAATTGCTGACGGCGAGCGGGTGTGGCCTGAGCCACGTCTTGAAAGAGTGCGTATGTAGCTCCCTAGAATTCCGTCGAGTCTAAATTTCTAGCTTTTCAGAGGACCAATTCTTTGACTCTAAAGGAGCTGAATTTGGCTAGGATATTCCTCGGGCGTCTATTTTACGCATTGCGATGTCGGGTCTACTCTGTGAACTGGCTCCAATCTCACTTCTGCTGAGTCCTCCCCCAGCACAGCGGAGAAGAGGGCTACCATAAAGGAGTCCAAATCTGATCCCTCTTTCCCTTCCTCAAGGCCCCTCACTCTAATATTGTCCCTTCGAGAGCGATTTTCCAAGTCTTCTCATTTTAATAGGGCGGTGAGGGATTCCGTAGTCTCTTCTAAGGGTTGGAGTCAACCCTCCAGCTCCTGATATTTTGCCTCCAAGTCCAGCGTACGTGTTCCAATGGAGTCGACATCTGCCTGGAGCACCACCATTTTTGTACCCATCTCTGCCTTGAGGGAATTAAAAGAGTTTTTGTCCGCTTTGATATCTTCTCTTAATTCCCTCTTGAACTCCCTCAAGGTTGCTAACAAGTCCTCCCATGTAAGCGCCATCTTCTCGGCTCGTGGGGTCCTGTCCTCTTCACCCCCACCCAGCCTAGATGAGCCAAAGTAGCTGGAGACCTTGTTAGGTTGAGCTTTTTTCGGTGGCATAGTGACATGTCTTACGGTCTATGCCGCTCCACCCACCGCGCGAGCTATGAGATCGGGCGTGAGAGTACAGACGTCAATGGCCACTCACTCTCACCTCAGTGGATCGGGAGCAGGAAGGATCCCGGGTGTCTTCCGAGCAAATCTGGTGGCGCTTCTCCTAGGGACCCCCCTCAGCTGCCAGGATGCCTGAATTAGTGGTTGGAGGCCACTTTTTGACTCAGCATGTGCTTGCATGGTTCCCCTTTGTCCGTTAGTGGTGGACGCCATCTTAAGGTCAGGCGTCTGCCCTCGTGGTCTTCAGAAAGCTGTGTGGGGCCATTTGATTTCCCTCTTGCGCGGCTTCTTTACTTAGTCCATATATGGCATATGGGTGTTAGGAGCTGTCCCCCTGTATCTTGGATCCTGTGAGAAAGGCCGCTCTTACCGTCCCGCTTCCTCTCTCCATGCACGTTGCCGAACCTCACCGCTACCGCATCTCAGGCTGCTCACTCTCGCGGTGGGATCAGGGGCAGCCCTCGGTTCAGGAATCTCGTATTTAGGCCCCGGTATTCCGCATGATCAAGTCGCGTGGAAGCCACTCGGTTGGGCTCCTAGCGGCCGCTTGGCGCCGCCGCCATCTTGGCTTCACTCCGCGAGTCCGCCGTTGCTGTTTGAAGACGGATGCTGCACCTCTCTGCTCAGCAAAAATCCTCCAGAAGTGTGTCCGCTTACTTTCGCATGCTCATAACCGGCATTCCTGGGTGTTTCCGCCGGGTGTAGGGAAGCGCGACGAACCAACTCACAGGGCTCATTGCGGAGCCGATCGGAGTCACGTCCTCACGTCCATGATGGCTGGCTGCTCTCCTGCCAGCAAAATTTTACTGATGTTGCTGGCAGCAAGTCAGAGCGCTCACTCCCGCGGGAGACAGCAAGATGGTCCAAGGGATATGAAGCTGCCTGCACCAATCACAACGTTCTGTTTTTAAATTGGCGCTCCCGCAAGAGTCTCTTGAGCCTCTCATGGACCCAACCGTCCAGAAATCCAATTATTTTTTTAACCTTAATTTCTCAAAAACTACTCAACGGATTTACACCAATTCTGCGGACCAAGATCAAGCTTCCCGACACATTTGCTGCAATTCTGTCCAGCAGTTTTTGCTGTAGCCCTTCTTGAAGAAAATGCATGAGGATTTTGTATTTTGAGACCCCCCTTTTTTCTCGGTCCCAGCTTGATGGATCACCGTAAAACTTTCTACTCATGAACTAGTCAAACAGTAGCACCTTTTTGGAAAGTTTTGTGAAAATTCCTCACACAGGGCCAAAGTTATTAGCAACACAAAAAACGCATTTTCTATGGAACAGCGGACCTAACTATAACTACCCAGTGACGATCGCCCGCGGGTAATTAAAAAAAAAAGACGGAGAGTGAGCGTGATATATATATATATATATACACATATATATATATTATCTACTGGCGGTCGCCAGTAGATAGTTATAGTTAGGACCTATTTTCCATAGGAAATCCGCAACATTCTATTTGAAATAACTCTTGCATCGGTTGACGAATCTTCGCGAAATTTTCAAACGTTATGGCCCGCTCCGGTCCGCTCCTACCCTGAAAGTTTTGGGGTGATTCGTCAAGCGGGGGCCGAGAAAAAAGGGGGGTCCCAAAACGTGTTTTCCCCATTCATTTTCCCATAGGAAACTTTAACCACGGCTACAGCCCGAACTGCTGAACGGAATTACACAAAATTTGGCAAAGAGGTAGTTCTTGGTTCAGAAAGAACCCTTTTTGTTAAATGGTGTAAATCCGTTCAGTAGTTGCGGAGACATTAAAAAAATAAGAGTCAAAAATCAATTTCCCATAGGAAACTTTATGCAAGGCTACAGCCCGAACTGCTGAACGGAAGTACACCAAATTTGGCAAAGAGGTAGTTCTTGGTTCAGAAAGAACCCTTTTGTTAAATGGTGTAAATCCGTTCAGTAGTTGCTGAGAAAATCAAAAGTAAAAACACATATATATCTGGGCGGAGCCTAACCACACATGTCATCGTGAGATCTGATTGGCTGTCAGCACTTCATCCTGGAATTGCTGGCAGCCATCTTGGGACGAATATAAATGATAGTACCCCATTGAAATGCATTGTAGTGAATCGAAGATTTTGAGGGTTACCAAAAGGAGAACTATAAAGGGTGATAACAGACTTTAGTTACATTAGAATTCATTTGTTGATGGTACCATACTAATTTCAGGAATTGTGGTGTGTTCTAAGGTGATTTTACCCTGTGAAAAACCTTCTGCTGGGATATCATGAATCATGTTTGAGAGAAAACTATTTTCACATGCTTGTCCCATACAGTTTTGGAAGGTGCTCCAGAAGCTAAAATGAGAGCATCTTTTCTGTAAATTCACATTATCTTTCTCAGTCATGTGAGAATGAAGTCTGACATTCTCAGTAAAACATGTACATCCAACAATGGCAGAGACTGTCAGTTGATTCCTTTGTGTTCTACTGCAGCTCCCCAGAGTGTTCTAAACAACAACTAGAGTGCTAACAGCCTTACTTATGACAAAAGTATGGCACACCTGAAGCCATCTTGATTGGAATAAACTGGTAACACTTAAATCATTTAATTTAAAAAGGAACAAAATGATGGGGTTCATTTTGTCATAGAAATTATGGTTAGTGCTGTAGAAAGAAAAATTAGGACATGTTTCAAGTGTGATCTCAAATATCTTCCTGTTATATTTCAACAGGAGCAGCCTGTCAGTTGATGCCTTTGTGTTCTACTGCAGCTTCCCAGAGTGTTCTAAAGAACAACTAGAGCGCTAACAGTCTTACTTATGACAAAAGTATGGCACACCTGAAGCCATCTTGATTGGAATAAACTGGTAACACTTAAAACATTTAATTTAAAAAGGAACAAAATGAGGGGGTTCATTTTGCCATAGAAATTATGGTTAGTGCTGTAGAAAGAAAAATTAGGACATGTTTTAAGTGAGATCTCAAATATCTTCCTGTTATATTTCAACAGGAGCAGCCTGTCAGTTGATGCCTTTGTGTTCTACTGCAGCTTCCCAGAGTGTTCTAAAGAACAACTAGAGTGCTAACAGCCTTACTTATGACAAAAGTATGGCACACCTGAAGCCATCTTGATTGGAATAAACTGGTAACACTTAAAACATTTAATTTAAAAAGGAACAAAATGAGGGGGTTCATTTTGCCATAGAAATTATGGGCATGTTTTAAGTGAGATCTCAAATCCTCTTCTATTTCATTAGAAAATTCTGACATGCAGACTGAAACAATCACTTTCAATACCAGCAGTAGACTTCCAGTTAACTCCTTGGTGAGCAGTAGCTTTACTACAGTGATCTAATGAACAACTAGAGTGCTAACATTCTGAATTTATGGCAAATGTGTGACACATCTGAATGCCTTCTTGATGCCTTCTTGATGGAATCAAAGTAAAAACTGAAAGCATTTCCTACTGAGGAGACTGTAGTAAATGAGGAAATTAGGAAACTTCATAACAAATAAGTCTCCCAAGATGGCCACCAGAGAAAAAAGAGCCCAAATGTAGCACAAATATCACCCAGAGGTAGCCCACGTATAGCCCAATGACAGAAGTGTGCAAAACACTTTTTATTTTTGTTTTTTTGCAGTTTTATATAGTGCAGACTGGTCAGGTATTGGAGTGCTTTACATGAGCATTGGTTACATCACACAAGGACAAATTCATGTTGGTTGACCCCTACACTACCCAAACACCACTGCACTACCCTAAACCCTAAAACACTACCCCCAGCACGACCCCTTCACTACCCAAACACAACTGCACTACCCTAAACTCAAAAACACTACCCCCAGCACAACCCCCTACACTACCCAAACACCACTGCACTACCCTAAACCCTAAATCTACCCCCTACACTACACAAATACCACTGCACTACCCTAAACCCTAAAACACTAGAACCCAGCACGACCCCCTACAGTACACAAACACCACTGCACTACCCTAAACCCTAAAACACTACCCCCTACACTACACAAACATTATTGCACTACCCTAAACCCTAAAACACTACCCCCAGCATGACCCCCTACACTACACAAACACCACTGCACTACCCTAAACCCTAAAACACTACCCCAGCATGACCCCCTACACTACCCAAACACCACTGCACTACACTAAACCCTAAAACACTACCCCCAGCACGACTCCCTACACTACACAAACACCACTGGACTACCCTAAACCCTAAAACACTACCCCCAACACGACTCCCTACACTACCTAAACACCACTGCACTACACTAAACCCTAAATCTACCCCCAGCATGACCTCCCACACTACACAAACACCACTGCACTACCCTAAACCCTAAAACACTACCCCCAGCACGACCCCCTACACTACCCAAACACCACTGCACTTCCCAAAACCCGAAAACACTACCCCCAGCAGTACCCCCTACACTACACAAACACCACTGCACTACCCTATACCCTAAAACACGACCCCGTACACTACACAAACACAACTGCACTACCCTAAACCCTACAACACTACCCACAGCATGACCCCCTACACTACACAAACACCACTGCACTACCCTAAGCCCTAAAACACTACCCCCTACACTACACAAACACCACTGCCCTACCCTAAACCCTAAAACACTACCCCCAACACGACTCCCTACACTACCTAAACACCACTGCACTACACTAAACCCTAAATCTACCCCCAGCATGACCTCCCACACTACACAAACACCACTGCACTACCCTAAACCCTAAAACACTACCCCCAGCACGACCCCTACACTACCCAAACACCACTGCACTACCCTAAACCCCAAAACACTAACCCCAGCATGACCCCTACACTACCCAAACACCACTGCACTACCCTATACCCTAAAACACGACCCCGTACACTACACAAACACAACTGCACTACCCTAAACCCTAAAACACTACCCACAGCATGACCCCCTACACTACACAAACACCACTGCACTACCCTAAGCCCTAAAACACTACCCCCTACACTACACAAACACCACTGCCCTACCCTAAACCCTAAAACACAACCCCCAGCATGACCCCCTACACTACACAAACACCACTGCACTACCCTAAACCCCCTACACTATACAAACATCACTGCATTACTCTAAACCCTAAAACACTACCCCCAGCACGACCCCCTCACAACACAAACACCACTGCACTACCCTAAACCCTAAATCAACCCCCAGCACGACCCCTACACTACCCAAACACCACTGCCATACCCTAAACCCTAAAACACTACCCCCAGCATGAACCCCTACACTACCCAAACACCACTGCACTACCCTAAACCTTAAAACACTACCCCCAGCACTACCCCTACACTACACAAACACCACTGCACTACCCTAAACCCTAAAACACTACCCCAGCACTACCCCTACACTACCCAAACACCACTGCACTAACATAAACCCTAAAACACTACCCCCAGCACAACCCCCTACACTACACAAACACCACTGCACTACCCTAAACCCTAAAACACTACCCCCAGCACGACTCCCTACACTACCCAAACACCACTGCACTACCCTAAACCCTAAATCTACCCCCAGCACGACCCCTACACTACCCAAACACCACTGCACTACCCTAAACAATAAAACACTACCCCCAGCATGACCCCCTACACTACACAAACACCACTGCACTACCCTAAACCCTAAAACACTACCACCAGCATGACCCCCTACACTACTCAAACAACACTGCACTACCCTAAACCCTAAAACACTAACCCAGCACGACCCCCTACACTACCCATACACCACTGCACTACCCTAAAGCCTAAAACACTACCCCCAGCATGACCCCCTACACTACTGCACTTCCCTAAACCCTAAAACACTACCCCCAGCACGACCCCCTACACTACCCAAACACCACTGCACTACCCTAAACCCTAAAACACTACCCCCAGCATGACCCCCTACACCACCCAAACACCACTGCACTACCCTAAACCCTAGAAAAGAAACCCCCACCCCATGCCCAATCCCCCTTACCTCTCACTCCTCGTGGTTCCTCTCTCCTCGTGGTTCCTGCTTCACGTCATCTCTGAGGGGCGGTACACGTCATTGTGAGGAAACGGAACAGCCTCTGTTTCCTTACAACGACATGGATCGTCTACATGTTTTAGAACGCATGGTCATTTACCATACATACCTTTACAACAAAATTTGTTGTAAAGGCAAGCGTGGTAAATGACCATGCGTTCTAAAAAATGCGTAGTAATGACTTCGTGATGTACAACGCATGCGTGGTAATGCATGCGTTGTCATGGTATCGCAAAGTAAAAAGTCGTTGTAACGGCTGTTTACCGATCGAAGCTGGCCCCTGTTCTTCAGTGAGACGTTTATTTGATTAATTAGGAGGAAGGAATGTGTTTTTTTACCGAAAAGTGCATTCCCGGCTGTTGTATTGTGAAAGTGTCCGCGTGGCCTGGTTTCACTTCCGGTGAGAGAGTGGAAGAGTCTGTTTGGATCTAAAGGAGTTCTGTTGTTGGACGGGGCCGGCGCGACATGTCATCAGAAAACATAGCTAATAGAAAGCGTCCTCCCTGAAGTGTGGAGCAGTGCCATGAGAGGTCAACGAGTGTGCGTCCCACCGCAGTATGACCGTACCGCGTGACCCATGTGCCACCTCCAGGGTACGGGAGGCAGAAGCGGCATCGCAGGTCCTCTTGAAGACCGTTGTAGCACTAATTCTACATTTTGGTACTAGGGCATTTTAACTTCGTTGTTCCTGCCAGATACAAAGAGAAGATCCTGTGTTATTCAGTGCCCTCGTTACCTTTTTTGTGGGTTGTGGTGCTTGTCACTTCGCTGCCACGCCGGTGCACACGACTGGGCACCCCACCTCGTGTGCCATCTGCAGGGCCTCTGCCCTCGGATCACTGGTTTCGGTGTCTGGAGTGGCAACATAAACAGTTGCTCCAAAGGACTAGCCTGTACACTTAGGTGAATATCCCCTGCACCAGCATTCCACGGAAATTCTTTCCTAGCTCTCCCACGTCAACGAGGACGTCATAATAGCACGGCTCCGCTCGCGACACCGTATGACGTCATCGGAGCCATAAGAGAACCTCGTCGGCGTGCTGACGTCAGTTCCACCCATTTTTCCGTGCCACCGAGGCAAACAGGGGACCGAGACATTTTCACATGTATACATAGTATAATAAATATATATATATTCACTGAAAAAACCATAGGTTTCAGGCACGTTATAGTTAGAAATTAGCATTTAAAAAACCTTAGAAATTCACTGAAAAAACCATAGGTTTCAGGCACGTTATAGTTAGAAATTAGCATTTAAAAAGCTTAGAAATTCACTGAAAAAACCATAGGTTTCAGGGGCTTTATAGTTAGTTGGACATTTCACTCGTACAAAACCATAGAAATTCCCCGTTATAGTTAGTTCAGCTAACTATAACTCATGCGCACCCGCAATGCACTGCTGATGACGTCACATATTACATCACTCATGACATGGTCAGTGACATCACTCATGACATCACTGATGACATCTCAAATGACATCACTGATGACATCATCCAGTGAATGTGTGTTTTTCTGAAAATTAAATATGTTTTATATATGTATATCTCAAGGTCGATGGAAGAATAAATGGGTATATAAGTGTCTAAATGGATGATTTTTTGTAAAATTGATTGTATAACTGACCAAGTGTATCTTAGTGAATATAGTGAGTAATGTTTAAATATGAAAATATCTGTATCAGTCTCTCACTTTGTGTATAAGTGGCTGCATGGGTTGGTGAGTAGCTACATGAGTGTCTATATGGGTTATTAGTTGGTTTTTTGAGTATCAGTATGAGTGTCTGAGTGTCTGTATGGTTCGGTGGGGGGTATTACTTAGTGCATAGATGCATGAATGAGTGACTCGCTGATTGTATGTGTTGAAGACAGCATGTGTGCAGGACTGTATAGGTGGATGAGTATGTGTATGGGTCTGTTAGTGAGTGAATGACTGTCTCAATAGTGTCTTTATGAGTAACTACATATGTTTTAAACTAGTATATGTGAGTATTGGTGTATATAAGTGAGTATATGTGAGAGTGAGAGAGTGGAAGAGTTCCTGTACAAATAAGTAGGTGTTTCTATAAGTGATTGTTTAAGAGAGTAAGTATGTGTAAGTTTCTGTAGAAGTAAGTGTGGTAGTGTGTGTATAACTGTATATACCATAGGTTTCAGGCACGTTATAGTTAGAAATTAGCATTTAAAAAACCATTGAAATTCACTGAAGAAACCATAGGTTTCAGGCACATTATAGTTAGAAATTAGCATTTAAAAAATCTTAGAAATTCACTGAAAAAACCATAGGTTTCAGGGACGTTATAGTTAGTTGGACATTTCACTCGTACAAAACCATAGAAATTCCTCGTTATAGTTAGTTCAGCTAACTATAACTCGCGCCCTCGCAATGCACTGCTGATGACGTCACATATTACATCATTCATGACATGGTCAGTGACATCACTGATGACATCACTGATGACATCTCAAATGACATCACTGATGATATCACTGATGACATCATCCAGTGACTGTGTGTTTCTGTAAAGTTTAAATATGTTTTATATATATGCCAAGATGTATTGAAGAATGAGAGGGTGTATAAGTGTCTGGATGAAGGATTTAGTAGGTGCGTGACTGACGGTATAAGTGAGTGATTAAATGTGTCTTACTGAATGCATGGGTTAGTAACTAAACTGTCTGAATGTGTGTATCAGTATGTCTGTTGTTGTGTAAGCTGCTGCATGTGTTGGTCAGTAGCTACATGAGTGTCTATATGGGTTATTGATTAGTTGCCTGAGTATTTGTATGGGAGACTGAGTGTGTGTGTGGGTGGGTGGGAGGTGTGTGACTCTGTGCATAGATGTGTGAGTGGTTGATTCACTGGGTGTATGGGTTCAAGAGTACATGTGGAAACAGCTGTATGGGCAGGTGAGTGTGTGTATGGGTGTGTTGGTGAGAGATTGGATGTCTCAGTGTACATGTCCAAGTAACTACATATGTAAAAGGCAGTGTATGTGAGAGTTGGAGTATATAAATGACTATACGTGAGAGTCAGTGATTGTGAGAGTGGCTGTATGGATGAGTGTGTACTTGTATCAGTGATTGTATAAGAGAGTAAGTATGTGTTAGTATATGTTTGAATAAGTGAGGTGGTGTGTGTATAACTGTATAGGTGAGGAAATGGGAGTGTGATTGATTCTTTGCATGACTGACTAGGTGTGTGAGTAACTCCATGGATGAGTGGCGGTGTGTGAGTGTCTGTATAGGTGTATGAGTGCATATGATAGTCCTGTACTGAGTGACCGTAAGTATGAGTGACTGTACGGGTGAATGAGTGGATGTGTGTGTAGACCTAGGAATCAGTGAGTGCGTATGTAGTAACTGGTATTGGTGTGTCGATGGTTTCGAGAATGGTAGTCTGTATTTTACAGTGGGTGTATCAAAGGTTATATTAGAGTGCGAGGTGCATCAGATTTTGACATGGATGATGTCATCAGTCATGTCATCAGTGTTGTCATTTGAGATGTCATCAGTGATGTCACTGACCATGTCATGAATGATGTAATATGTGAAGTCATCTGCAGTGCATTGCGAGGGCGCGAGTTATAGTTAGCTGAACTAACTATAACGGGGGAATTTCTATGGTTTTGTACGAGTGAAATGTCCAACTAACTATAACGTCCCTGAAACCTATGGTTTTTTCAGTGAATTTCTAAGGTTTTTTAAATGCTAATTTCTAACTATAATGTGCCTGAAACCTATGATTTTTTCAGTGAATTTCAATGGTTTTTTAAATGCTAATTTCTAACTATAACGTGCCTGAAACCTATGGTTTTTTCAGTGAAGTTCAATGGTTTTTTAAATGCTAATTTCTAACTATGCCTACAAAGTTAGGACATGTGAAGAAAGAGGAAGAAAAGCGCAGAAAGAAGCAAGACAAATGCAGAAAGAGGCAACAGAAGTCCAGAAAGACGAAGAAAAGTGCAGGAAGAAGCAAGAGATGTGCAGAAAGTACCAACAGAGGAGCAGAAAGTCCTCCTGTGCCCCCAACTTTTTACTGACGGGTACTGGTGGTAACTGACTCTAAATAACCAGGACCGGAGCCAGTGCTATGCTAAAAGACACTTAGAATACAGTGAAAACACCTACATACACTAGGGAACACTATGTGTTGGGGTACCCCTGTAATTAGCATGACCTCCTCTGTATTTGCCATGAGTTAGTGCCTGAGTCATTGCATGAGTACATGAGTAGCGACTGGATGATTAGAGTACTGCAAGGACAGTGCATGGTGAATTTATAAGTGCCTGGGTTTTGGCGGAGTGATTGGATAAGTACATGGTGCACGCTGGGTGATTGGAGGAGTGCATGGGTAGTGACAGGGCGATGGCTGGACTACATGGGTACTGCTCAGGGTATTGTAGCAGTGCATGAGTTAGTGCATGGGTGCATGGGTAGTGACTGGATGATTAGAGTGCTGCAAGGAGAGTGCATGGTGAATTTATAAGTGCTTGGGTTTTAGCGGAGTGATTGCATAAGTACACACATGTCACATCAGGCCCCGCCCCCTCCCTTCACCACTGTGCAAACGCGCCCTGTGGCGCATTTTAAGTTGGGGAATTAAGTCCCCTTGAATCCTGAGGGTCCTTGGGGGCCAACTAGCCCACCAGGTACCTCCAGTAAGCGCCACAGAGCTGCGTTGCAGAGAGGTGGTCAGAGGCCACGCCCCTTTTTACACCTCTCTGCAACGCAACTCTGTGGTGCTTACTGGACGTACCCGGTGGGCTAGTTGGCCCCCAAGGACCCTCAGGATTCAAGGGGACTTAATTCCCCAACTTAAAATGCGCCACAGGGCACGTTTGCACACTTGTCACATCAGGCCACGCCCCATCCCTGCACCACTGTGCAAACGCACCCCCTGGTGCGTTGCAAATTGGGGGATTAAGTCCCCTTGAGTCCTGAGGGTCCCTGGGGGCCAACTAGCCTACTAGATACCTCCAGTAAGCGCCACAGAGCTGCATTGCAGAGTGGTGTAAAAAGGGGGCGTGGCCTTGGACCACCTCTCTGCAACGCAGCTCCCTGGCGCTTACTGGAGGTACCTGGTGGGCTAGTTGGCCCCCAGGGACCCTCAGGATTCAATGGGACTTAATCCCCCAACTTAAAACGCGCCACAGGGCGCATTTGCACACTTGTCACATCAGGCCATGCCCCCTCCCTGCACCACTGTGCAAACGCGCCCCCTGGAGCATTGTAAATTGGGGGATTAAATCCCTTGAGTCCTGAGGGTCCCTGGGGGCCAACTAGCCCACCAGCTACCTCCAGTAAGTGCCACAGAGCTGCGTTGCAGAGAGGTGAAAAGGGGCGTGGCCTCTGAACACCTCTCTGCAACGCAGCTCTCTAGCGCATACTGGAGGTACCTGGTGGGCTAGTTTGCCCCCAGGGACCCTCAGGATTGAAGGGGTCTTAATCCTCCAATTTACAATGTGCCAGGGGGTGTGTTTGCACACTTGCTATGTCAGGCCCGCCCCCTCCGTGCACCACTGTGTAAACGTGCCCCCTGGCGCATTGTAAATTGGGCGATTAATTCCCCTTGAGTCCTGAGGGTCCCTGAGGGCCAACTAGCCCACCAGGTACCTCCAGTAAGCGCCACAGAGCTGCGTTGCAGAGAGGTGTAAAAAGGGGCGTGGCCTCTGAACACCTCTCTGCAACAGCTCCCTGGTGCATACTGGAGGTACCTGGTGGGCTAGTTTGCCCCCAGGGACCCTCAGGATTGAAGGGGACTTAATCCCCCAATTTACAATGTGCCACGAGGTGCGTTTGCACACTTGCTATGTCAGGCCCTGCCCCCTCCCTGCACCACTTTGCAAATGTGCCCCCTGGCACGTTGTAAATTGGGGGATTAATTCCCCTTGAGTCCTGAGGGTCCCTGAGGGCCAACTAGCCCACCAGGTACCTCCAGTAAGCACCAGAGAGCTGCGTTGCAGAGAGGTGTAAAAGGGGCATGGCCTCTGAACACCTCTCTGCATCGCAGCTCCCTGGCGCATACTGGAGGTACCTGGTGGGCTAGTTGGCCTCAGGGACCCTCAGTATTCAAGGGGAATTAATTCTCCAACTTACAACACGCCAGGGGGCGCGTTTGCTGAGTGCTGCAGGGAGGGGGCAAAGCCTAGCCGCGATGCCGGCTTTTAAAAAAAAAAAAAAATTTTAACAAGGGGGGCTTTGTGGCCCCCCTTCTCTTGCCTTTTTTGGGGCCCTGGGGACCCCATCCCCCAGGGCCTGACCCCTTTTTTTTTTTTTTTTTTAATGTAAACAGGAGGGGGGCCGCGTGGGCCCCCCTCCCGTGGCCAATTCCGGCCCCGTGGACCCCATCCCCCAGGGCATGGCCACATATATTTTTTTAAAGGAGGGGAGGCTGCGTGGCCCCCCCTCCTGAGGCCTCTATTGGCCCCGGGGACCCCATCCCCGGGGCCGGCCTTCTATTATTTTTTTTTTTTTTTGGGGAGGGGGCCGCGTGGCCCCCTCCCGGGCCACTTCTGGACCCAGGGACCCCATCTCCCGGGGCCTGGCCATCCTTTTTTTTATTTTTGGGAGCGGGGGCCGCGTGGCCCCCCTCCTCAGGCAATTATGGCACCGGAGACCCCATCCCCCGGGGCCAGCCCTATCCGTTGGGGACCGTGGGGGGTCCCCAATTCCCCCATGGTCCCGCTGGCTCCCCGCCTCCTGCGGGAGCCGGCATTGCTTTTCCACACGGGGAGCTGCTGACATGCAGCTCCCCGTGTAAAGCAATCACTTTGGATTTTGGAAGCGAGACAGGTTTCCTGCTCTCGCCTCAAAATCCAAAGCAAGTTTGCTATGACAGGGCGGGAGCCGCGCGGCTCCCGCCCTGTCATAGCAAACAGCAGTGTCCCGGGGTGGGCACCCCGGGACACTGCAGGAGCCGGCCCTGGGGGTGGCGGTCCCCAGGGCCATGGAGGGCTCCAGGAGGGGCCGCGTGGCCCCCTCCCTCTTTTTCATTGCCCCGGGGAGGTGGTGGTCCCCAGGGCCGGGGGGACGCTATAGACCCCCAAATCTCAATATTAAGTGCACCGGGGAGGTGGTGGTCCCCGGGGCAGTGTGGTGGGGGCTTGAGCCCCCCCACACTAATTATTTTTTAGCCCCGGGGAGGTGGCAGTCCCCGGGGCTCGAGGGGCTGTGGGGCCCCTGCCTATTATCATAAATGCTCCGGGGAGGTGGCGGTCCCCGGAGCAGCGCGGGGTGTTGGGACACCCCACGCATTTCTTTAGGTAGCACCGGGGAGGTGGTGGTCCCCAGGGCTACGGGTGGGCTGCATGCCCCCCGCATTTATTTTAATAAGCCCCAGGGAGGTGGTTGTCCCCAGGGTTGCGGGGGCCCTTGCGGGCCTCCGCAACATTTTTTATAACTGCCCCCAGGACCTGGCCCACCCGGGGGCTTTTTGAATACGAAGCGCGGGAGACCGCGCTTCATTTTTTTTTTGTCCGGATTCGCGCACCTAGCGCGAATTTGGCCGTTTAAAAAAAAAAAAGAAGCTTTTTTTGGCCCTGGGGGTCCTTTTGGGACCCTCTGAGCAGGCCTAGGGGGTCAGGGTGTTTCTACCCTGCCCCCTTTTCTTTTTTTCACCTTTGTTTTTCTGTTTTCTTGTGACTCGGTTCTACCGAGTCACAAGATGACTGCCAACACTTCCTGGTTTGGAGTGTTGGCAGCCAATTAGAATAAAGCTCGTGGTCGGGAGGTTCGCGAACCCTCCTCGGCCATAGATATCGAAACATTTATTTTTTGAATTTCTCACCAACTACTGAACGGATTTACAACATTTAAAAAAAAGGACGCTTTCTGAACTAAGCACTACCTTTTTGCCAAATTTGGTGTAATTCCGTTCAGCAGTTCGAGCTGTAGCCGTGTCTAAAGTTTCCTATGGGAAATTGATTTTCCGACCCCTGTTTTTTTAATTTCTCAGGAACTACTGAAAGGATTTACACCATTTAACAAAAAGGACTCTTTCTGAACCAAGGGCTTTCTTTTTGCCAAATTTGGTGTAATTCCGTTCAGCAGTTCGGGCTGTAGCCGTGTCTAAAGTTTCCTATGGAAATTAACATGGAGAAAACACGTTTTGGGACCCCCCTTTTTTCTCGGCCTCCGCTTGGTGAATCACCCCAAAACTTCCAAGACAGGAGCTGACCGGAGCGTCCCACTAGTTTTGAAAGTTTTGCAAAGATTCATCAAACGACGCTAAAGTTATTGGGAAAACAAAAAATGCTTTTCCTATGGAAAATAGGTCCTAACTATAACTACCTTCTGCGACCGCCAGTAGGTAATATATTTATATTGCCCTCCGAAATGTGACAACTTATTCTAAACTATTTTAGGTTATATATATATGCAATGTCCAAATAATTGTCGGGTACCTACTATATTATGTCACTAGACTATGAATTTATTACGCAATTTTTTCCATGCTGCATAGGTGGTGACCTGAATATTAATGCATTAACGACATGCATATATGTAAACAAAGTATTTTGTTTAGCTTCATGATATGAGGGGGAGTGGCAATGTGTTCATCACATCACTATATATAGGTTGTTATTGGATCTAGCACGTCATGTGATCAAGACCGGGGAGACCCGGTCGAAACGCGTCATGCGGTACACCCACGTTGAATAAAGCACCTGAATTCAAGCCGTTGTGTGGTCCGTTCCTGATTCCGGATGACTGGGGATTATCAGGAGTTTGTTTGTTTCTACATATATATATATATATATATATATTCACTGAAAAAACCATAGGTTTTAGGGACAGTTATAGTTAGTTGGACATTGCACTCGTACAAAACCCGTGAAATTCCCCCGTTATAGTTAGTTCAGCTAACTATAACTCGCGCCCCCGCAATGCACTGCTGATGACGTCACATATTACATCACTCATGACATGGTCAGTGACATCACTGATGACATCACTGATGACATCTCAAATGACATCACTGATGACATCATCCAGTGACTGTGTGTTTCTGTAAAGTTTAAATATGTTTAATATATATAGGGAAAGGCGTATTCAAGAATGAGTGGGTGTATAAGTGTCTGAATGGATGATTTAGTACGTGCGTGACTGACTCTACAAGTGAGTGATTAAACGTATCTTACTGAATGCATGGGTTAGTGACTAAACTGTGTGAATGTCTGTATCCGTCTGTTGGTGTGTAAGTGGATGCATGGATTTGCGAATAGCTACATGAGTGTCTATATGGGTTATTGATTGGTTCTATGTATTTCTGTATGGGTGCCTGAGTGTTTGTGTGGATGGGGTGTGTGCGACTGTGCATAGATGTGTGAGTGGGTGATTCACTGGGTGGATGGTTTCAAGAGTGCATCTGTGATAGACTGTATGGGTGGGTAAGTGTGTGTAAGAGTGTGTTAGTGAGTGAATGTATGTCCCAGTGGTACATGTGTGAGTAACTACATATGTGAAAGGCAGTATATATGTGTATTGGAGTATATAAATAGCTATAAGCTAGAGTGAGTGATTGTGATAGTGGCTGTATGGATGAGTGTGTGCTTGTATCAGTGATTGTATAAGAGCGTAACAATGTGCTAGTATTTGTATGATTAAGTGAGCTGGTGTGTGTATAACTGTATAGGTGAGTAAATGGCAGTGTGTTTAATTATTTGCATGACTGACTAGGTGTGTGAGTACCTCTATGGATGAGTGGCGGTGTTTGAGTGTCTATATAGGAGTAAGAGTGCATATGATAGTCCTTTACTGAGTGACCATAAGTATGAGTGACTGTACGGGGTGAGTGAGTGGATGTGTGTGTGTAGACCTAAGAATCAGTGAGTGGGTATGTAGTTATTGGTGTTGTAGTGTCTATGGTTTTGCGAATGGCACTCTGTAATTTAGATTGGGTGTATCAAAGGTTATATTAGGGTGTGAGGAGCTGCATCAGATTATCACGTGGATGATGTCATCAGTGATGTCATTTGAGATGTCATCAGTGATGTCATCAGTGATGTCACTGACCATGTCATGAGTGATGTAATATGTGATGTCATCAGCAGTGCATTGCGGGGCGCGAGTTATAGTTAGCTGAACTAACTATAACGGGGAATTTCACGGGTTTTGTACGAGTGCAATGTCCAACTAACTATAACTGTCCCTAAAACCTATGGTTTTTTCAGTGAATTTCAAAGGTTTTTTAAATGCTAATTTCTAACTATAACGTGTCTGAAACCTATGGTTTTTTCAGTGAATTTCAAAGGTTTTTAAAATGCTAATTTGTAACTATAACGTGCCTGAAACCTACGGTTTTTTCAGTGAATTTCAAAGGTTTTTTAAATGACAATTTTTAAATGTATTAATTTTTATATTAATTTTTTTCATACTGATTTACTACATTTTTAGAAACAATTTCTTTTACATATTTTATTTTTTAAATTACATTGTAATTACATTATACATTACATTACAAAAATACTTTCTCAGAATGAATTACTTTAGTTTAAATACTTTGCACATAGGCAATAGACTTTTAAGTACAGTAGTTACAGTTGTTGCAATGGGCAACACATTTTCAAACACAATGCAACATTCAGCTCAATGTGAATTTCTAGTTAAATGCAATTAGTTACTTTATGGATTACTTTTCTAACCACAGGACTGGATCCTAGATTCAGTCCTGGTACATCTCCTGTAAACAGTTGAGTAAAAGCGTTTTGGTTACAGTCGTGATTTTTAAGGAATATTATTGTATTTTAAAAGTTGACACTTAGAAACTTTTTCTCATAGAATCACCAATGTTATCCTATGGAAGGAAATTCACTTAGCAGGTAAAAACTGTTATCGTTACTTTTCTTACTCAGTGTTGGATCCTGGATCCAGAACTGGTGCATCTCCTGTAAACAGTTGAAAGAATGCGTTTAAGTCATACAGGCGATTTTTAAGGAATATTTGTAGTTTGTGAAAATCGACACTTTGAAACTTTTCTGCTGAAAACCAGACAATGGATTCCTATGGAAGAAAATATAAGTTACTGGTAAGTACGGTTAAAATTACTTTTCAGGACCAGTACTGGGCTGAAAGATACAGCACTGAGGTCTCTCCTTATAACAGGTGAGTAAATCGGAATTCGTATTTCGGCTGATTTTAGAGGAATATTTGTATGTTTCAAAAATCAACACTTAGAAACTTTTTCAGCAAAAAGCAGGCAATGATATCCTATGGAAGGAAATTCAAGTTACTGGTAAGTACGGTTAAAATTACTTTTGAGGATCAGTACTGGGCTGAAAGATGCAGCACTGAGGTCTCTCCTGATAACAGATGAGTAAATCGGAATTCGTATTTCGGCTGATTTTAGATGAATATTTTAAAGTTCCAAAACTCCACACTTAGAAGAATTTCCAAGTGAAACCAGTCAATGTTAGCCTATGGAAGGAAATTCAAGTTACCGGTAAGTACGGTTAAAATTACTTTTCAGGACCAGTACTGGGCTGAAAGATACAGCACTGAGGTCTCTCCTGATAACAGGTGAGTAAATAGGAATTCGTATTTCGGCTGATTTTAGATGAATATTTTAAAGTTCCAAAACTCCACACTTAGAAGAATTTCCAAGTGAAACCAGTCAATGTTAGCCTATGGAAGGAAATTCAAGTTACCGGTAAGTACGGTTAAAATTACTTTTCAGGACCAGTACTGGGCTGAAAGATGCAGCACTGAGGTCTCTCCTGATAACAGGTGAGTAAATCAGAATTCGGATTTCGGCTGATTTTAGAGGAATATTTGTATGTTTCAAAAATCAACACTTAGAAACTTTTTCAGCAAAAATCAGGCAATGATATCCTATGGAAGGAAATTCAAGTTACTGGTAAGTACGGTTAAAATTACTTTTGAGGATCAGTACTGGGCTGAAAGATGCAGCACTGAGGTCTCTCCTGATAACAGGTGAGTAAATCGGAATTCGTATTTCGGCTGATTTTAGAGGAATATTTTAAAGTTCCAAAACTCCACACTTAGAAGAATTTCCAAGTGAAACCAGTCAATGTTAGCCTATGAAGGAAATTCAAGTTACCGGTAAGTACGGTTAAAATTACTTTTCAGGATCAGTACTGGGCTGAAAGATGCAGCACTGAGGTCTCTCCTGATAACAGGTGAGTAAATCGGAATTCGTATTTCGGCTGATTTTAGAGGAATATTTTAAAGTTCCAAAACTCCACACTTAGAAGAATTTCCAAGTGAAACCAGTCAATGTTAGCCTATGAAGGAAATTCAAGTTACCGGTAAGTACGGTTAAAATTACTTTTCAGGATCAGTACTGGGCTGAAAGATGCAGCACTGAGGTCTCTCCTGATAACAGGTGAGTAAATCGGAATTCGTATTTCGGCTGATTTTAGAGGAATATTTTAAAGTTCCAAAACTCCACACTTAGAAGAATTTCCAAGTGAAACCAGTCAATGTTAGCCTATGAAGGAAATTCAAGTTACTGGTAAGTACGGTTAAAATTACTTTTCAGGATTAGTACTGGGCTGAAAGATGCAGCACTGAGGTCTCTCCTGATAACAGGTGAGTAAATCAGAATTCGTATTTCGGCTGATTTTAGAGGAATATTTTAAAGTTCCAAAACTCCACACTTAGAAGAATTTCCAAGTGAAACCAGTCAATGTTAGCCTATGGAAGGAAATTCAAGTTACTGGTAAGTACGGTTAAAATTACTTTTCAGGACCAGTACTGGGCTGAAAGATGCAGCACTGAGGTCTCTCCTGATAACAGGTGAGTAAATCAGAATTCGGATTTCGGCTGATTTTAGAGGAATATTTGTATGTTTCAAAAATCAACACTTAGAAACTTTTCAGCAAAAAGCAGGCAATGATATCCTATGGAAGGAAATTCAAGTTACTGGTAAGTACGGTTAAAATTACTTTTGCGGATCAGTACTGGGCTGAAAGATGCAGCACTGAGGTCTCTCCTGATAACAGGTGAGTAAATCGGAATTCGTATTTCGGCTGATTTTAGAGGAATATTTTAAAGTTCCAAAACTCCACACTTAGAAGAATTTCCAAGTGAAACCAGTCAATGTTAGCCTATGAAGGAAATTCAAGTTACCGGTAAGTACGGTTAAAATTACTTTTGAGGATCAGTACTGGGCTGAAAGATGCAGCACTGAGGTCTCTCCTGATAACAGGTGAGTAAATCGGAATTCGTATTTCGGCTGATTTTAGAGGAATATTTTAAAGTTCCAAAACTCCACACTTAGAAGAATTTCCAAGTGAAACCAGTCAATGTTAGCCTATGGAAGGAAATTCAAGTTACTGGTAAGTACGGTTAAAATTACTTTTCAGGATTAGTACTGGGCTGAAAGATGCAGCACTGAGGTATCTCCTGATAACAGGTGAGTAAATCAGAATTCGTATTTCGGCTGATTTTAGAGGAATATTTGCACAATGGTGAAGGAGGGGGCGGGGCCTGAGGTGACATCTGTGCAAACGCGCCCCGTGGCGGCAACACGTAACTGGAACGGGAAGTGACA